>JAZKJV010001716.1:600000-824445 GCA_037367405.1 Ottelia alismoides
TGCAGAGCTAACCAAAGGAATCTCCAACTGACGTAGTCATAGGCTTTGGCGTAATCAATCTTCCAAACTGCACCTTTTTTTTTAGACCTCTTCCACTCACGACAAATCTCCGAAGCGGTCACGATTCCATCCGCCATACACCGACCCGGAATGAAGGCGGATTGGGCCGACAAGACTACAGAGGACAGGACCCCTCTAAGTCTGCTTGCCAACACCTTGGCGACAATAAGGTAAATGCCATTGGAAATCGAAATCGGCCTGTAGTCCTCCACCCCAACCGGGGTCTCTTTCTTCGGCAACAAAAAAATCAAAGCCCTGTTAACTTTCTCAAAACCCATGTTGCCCCCCTGAACTCAGTCAGAACCTCCAAGATTTCCTCCTTCAGCAGATCCCAGAACTATCTGTAGAATGATATGGAGAAGCCATCCGGTCTCGGAGCCCCGTCCGCATTCAGCTCCCAAACCGCCCTGCGCACCTCATCCTCCGTGAATTCAGCCACTAACGAAGCAGCCTGGGCTCCACTCAAAGACCTCGCCCCCCGACCCGACCAACCCCATCCATCCTCCACCGGCACCCTCCTCGAAGCACTCACAAAATGACCCCGCAGGGCGACTCCAATATCCCCCTCGCCTGAAACCCTTTGGCCCCCTACCTCCATCTCATGTAAGAAGCTCCTTCTCCTCCTCCCGGAAGCCACAGAATGGAAGAACCGCGTGTTGGCGTCCCCTTCCCTCAGCCACTTCTGCCTGGCCCTCTACCGCCAATGAACCTCCTCTTTTCTGTCCTCCCGAAGCACAACCTCTAGCCACGCTGCCCTCTCCTCCACCTCCTCCGGAGACAGCCCCGATAATCATCAAGCCCATCTAACTTGCTGATCCCAGCCTCTGCCTCTGCCCTGACGGCCCTTCGCCTCCTGGCAACATCCTTCCCATAACTCAACAGCAACCGCCTCAGGAATTCGAGCTTGGTCGCAAACTTCGACACTGTCGAGCCCGCCACCACCGCATTCTGCCAGTGATCGTGCACCATGTCCCGGAAACCATCCTCCAGCAACCACTTCCTCTCAAAGCGAAAGGAGAATCGAGCCAAGCGCTCCTCACCAGAAAACCATAGGACATGAGTGTGATCAGATAGAGTCCTCGGAAGAGCCCAAGCCCTAGCCAAAGGGAAAACCTCCCCAGCCTCAACCGACATCATGAACCTGTCGAGTCTGGACCTCGCTCCGGCGTTCCTCCAAGTGTACTTGCACCCACCGCATCCACAACAGACAATCCCAGAGACCGAACCACCTGCCTCATATCTGCGGAACCAGGATCAGAACCTCCGCTCCCCCCCCCCGGCCTGTCGTCCGATAACAACGTGATGTTGAAGTCGCCACAGTTGATCCAAATACCGTCGCCAACCTCAGGCACAACACTCTCCAGATCCGCAGCCAAGCTACCATCCTGCCGCCTACACGGACCATAGACATTGGTAACGCATAGACAGATCCCATCCGCCCTCCGCCGCAGCCGAACAGACAAAGCGAACTGGGAGGCGAAACTCCCCAGCAGATCGAACGAATCAGATCGCCAACCAGAAAGCAACCCCCCTGAAGCCCCTGCTGCTTCCTTGTCAGCCATCAAGAAAGCCCCCCTACTCATCTCCCGCTGCAACTGATCATCCAAAGAATGCAACTTAGTCTCCTGAAGCAAGAAAATATCTGCACCAGCATCTCTCAACAGATTCTGCACCCCGAGCCTCTTTTCGGGCTGCCTAGGCCCCTCACATTCAATGATAGCAGCTTCATTTGGCAACCAAAGCCTCCCTCTTCCTTGGGGGAATAACCCCCAAGCGCCGTGCCATGTCCCTACCGAGAGCAGCAAAACGGTTCCGCACCTCCAACGGGCTGGCATCCCTCACACTCGCAACCTCAGCAGCCGCCCCCGATGCCAAAGATGCCCTGAGAGCAGCCCTCGCCTCCTTCCCAGCCCGCCTCCGCTCCCCTCTCCCCCTTTCATACGCCATACCAAAACGTCGCGGCATCTCCCCGCCTAAAAGCGACAAAGACCCTCCCATCTGCCCCACCCCAGCCGGATCGGCCCCACCTCCAGCTGAGAACTCCCCACCCACTGCACACTCAGACGCACCAGCCACCCCTCCCAGCTGAAACTCCCGGCCCCCCTGAACAGCAGCCCACTCCCCCAAAGATATCTCCACCCGCGGAGAGGTCGCAGCTCCCCCCCTCTCCGAACCGGCGCCCAACGCAACTCCCCCCACACCTCGGGCCAAAACCCCCTCCTCAACCTCCTCCACCGGACTAGCAACCGATGCAGCCCCAGCAGACCGATCCCCACCCCCTTCCAGAGCCTCCCCTCCACCAACAGACCGCGCCGAAGCGCCTCCCACGCCATCCGCCAGAAGCCAAGGCAGAGGAACAGCCGCCAGCCTCAGGAAATCCACCATCGAAATGGAACCGAACTGAAGACCCACCTCCGGGGCGCGCGCCATACTCGAAATCCGACCCCCCACTGAATGTCGCCCCTCCTCTGGCCGCCAAGCCCCCACCACCGCATCAGACTGCTACACCACCCCTCCTTCCCCCACCTCCACCTCGGCCAACGGGACCTCCTCCCTGCGACACCCAGCAGCCAGAATAGCCGCCCACACATCTGCAGCCACCAGCTCAAGAAGAAGCCGTCTACCAGCCAGTCGAACCTCCCACCAGCCCATCTTCTCAACACCAACCGGCCTCACCCGAAGCACCACCTCCAAAGGCTGCCCGGGTTGACACCCCGAACTCTCGACGGAGACAATCACGATAACGTCGCGCAGCAACTCTGAAATGCGCTCCCTCGTCCTCACCCCTAGAGGAAGCCCCCTGATAACGACCTTCTCCACGCTGCCAGGCTGCACGGCCACATCCCAGTCCGTCGGCCTCCGCCATCTCAGCTGCAAGCTCCCGACCACGGGCCCGTACAACAACCTCCGGACCTCGCACTCACGGAGGCCCCTCGCCACCGCCCTCCACGGAGAAAGCCGAGCCACATCACCCTTAAAAGAAGCCTTGGACACGAGGCCCACGTCTGAAGTCGCCATGAACAGCGCCCCCTCTCCACCCTCACCAACCAACACCTCTGCACGCGTATCCGCCTTCGGGCAGCACCTCCGAGAATGTCCGAAACCCCGGCAGGAGAAGCAACACACAGGCTCCTGACACGCCTGCGCCCAATGATCCAGCCCACCGCACCAAAAACAACCGCGTCCGAAGGGGAAGACCCTCGGCGGCCCACGCCTAGTCCCAGAAGCAGCAGCAAACCTCCCCCTGCGACGATCCTCCACCAGGTGCCAACCCTGGCTCGCACCACAGCCCACGCTCGCGCCCTTGTCCGTATGCGTGTCCGATCGGCCCTGGTCGGAATGGACCAAAGGCGAAACCACATTTTGAACCTCGCGCTGTGGCCCACCAAACCATCCCCCTGACTGCTGGACCTGGCAGCCACGCGCGGAAGCATCGACCTCCACACCCGCCGAAGAGGCCGCCATCGCACGCGCGGGATCCCAGATCGCCCCACCCTCCCCACGCGCACGACGCTCCTAGCCATCCCGCAAGCCGGCGCCATCAGCAGTAGCGGAGAAGCCCCTTGCCCCAGCATCCTCGTCGTCGCCCTGAACCAGAGCGGAGACGCGGCTAACGAACTCACGGCGGCCGAAAGCGCGATGCACGAAGCAGGAATCGCGTCGCCCGAAATCGTAAAGGGCGAGGGTGGTGTCGCGTCGCCCGAAATCGTGTCGCCCGACCTCGCGATGAGCGAAGGTGGAGACTCGCCATAAACCCTCGCCGCGATGGAGAGGAAAGTCGCGCCGCTTCCCCGAGCGTCGCACCCCCGAGCGCCCTAACATGTTCTCTGTCTCCACTGCATAATCATTGCATCAAAAAAATCGTACATGTATAGTGATTGTCTTTTGTTAGTATGAACATTTTACATCAACTAATAAAATTCTATTGCTTGTATCATACAATGAATATATTATATGTTCAAGTTTGTAAGAACATAATGGGTTACAAGTTTACAATAGGAACATTACACAATCACAAATTCATAAGTTTTTCGAAAGCTATACAGTTAATATGGTATGGTATGTGCATGAGTTCAACTTAAGAATACACAAATTTAGGATTTATGATAATTAGTTAGTGAATGTTTGCAGATTACGAGTTTATGATAATAAAATTATGTTCAATAATAGTTTCGGTGTATTTTCTCTATAAGTTGAAGCTTACGCCTTTTTTTTTTTGAAAGCTCAAAAAAAGGGGGAGACACGCGATGGTGTTCACCCCAGTATAGTATATTAAAAAAGAACGAGATACTTACAGCGTGAGTGGGGGGAGAAGGGGGGAGAAGGGAGGAAGAAGGGGAGACCAAAGTAAAAAAGCAAGGATTGCGACAACCGGCCCCGAGGCCTAACTAACTGGACCAATCAGTAATTAGCATGGTAGCCGCGGAAGTCACATTCTCCTCGTAGAAGCGCGCGCCCGAGAAAATGGAGTCGTTGCGAGCCCTCCAGATCGACCAAAGTCGCGCCAATGGGCCCAGCAGATGCGAACGGGGTCTCCTTCTGTTGGCCCAAAGGATATTGCAGAAATCTTCCGTATCGGCCGCACGAGCCCAAGCAACCTCGTCCCAAATCCGAGACACCGATGCACAAAGGAAGAACAGGTGGTCAGCCGATTCATCAGACACCCCACAGAGCTGGCACAGCATACTGGGAGTGTGGAGGAAGGAGGCACACCGGTCACGAGTCATCAGCCTCCTATGCCGAAAAACCCAGAAGAAGAAGGTGATCCTAGAGGGCAGGCGGAGCCCCCAAAAGAGAGCACAGTCACGAACCAAGGAAGCATCCAGGGGAGGAGGAGGCGGAAGCAAGGCAAAGAAGGCCTTGTGAGAGGAGAACGGGGCATCCCTCCAAGCCCAGTGATCCCTCCCGCCAGAGGGGGAGGTGGAAGAGGAAAGATCCTCCAGCAGGGAGGCCAGGTCGTTGGCGCGTTGGTCCGAAAGGATCCCCGAGAAAGCGGGGCACCAGCCGTCGTTGAGCCAGTAGTCGGCTATGGTGGCCAGGCGGTTAGACGCCAAGGAGAAAAGCCGCGGGAAGCGAGACCGGAATGCGCCACGCCCCGTCCAGTCGTCCAGCCAGAATTTGAAGATAGAACCCGATCCCAGCACCGGAGTGAACAATGAGCAGTTCTTTTGATAAATATCAAAGATGTAGCGCCAAAAAGGGGAAGAGTGGACAGGGCAGCTCCCGCGCATGAAGGAGTTCCAGTCCTCACCCAAAATCGCACGCAGCACGTTGCCAAAGAAGGAATCATCCTTGCTCCATATCTTAATCACCCATTTCAAGAGCAGGGCCTCATTGACCCGATCCAAGGAGCGAACGCAAGGCCGCCCAATCTCTTGGGCCGAGTAACCACATCCCAAGCAACCAAATGAATCCCTCTGCCGCTGCCGTCCGCCCGCCCCCACAAAAATCTCCGCATGCACTTTTCCAAACGTACCCGAACACCCACCGGCAACTTTCGAACCGAAAGGAAGTAGATGGGAATTGCAGAGAGAACCGACTTCAGAAGAACAAGACGACCGCCCCGGGAAAGCAGGGAAGCCTTCCATCCAGCCAAGCGTGATTCCACCCGCTCCAAGATCACCCTCCAGTCATTAAGGCGGTTCCGGCCAATCGAAAGAGGAACACCGAGGTAAGGGAGAGGGAGCTCCCCAATCCGCGAGCCGAGGATACGGCTGCAGTCGGCCTCCTCAGGCGCCGACAAACCAAAAGGTACCATACAGCATTTGTCAAGATTAATCGTCATTCCGGAAAGATCACCGAAAAGGGAGATCGTATGCGCCATCCCAGCCACCGCGTCGGAGTTCCCTTCAATGAAGCAAATGGTGTCGTCCGCGAATTGAATAATAGGCACACATAAACCTCCCTTCCGAAACCCCGCAGTGAGGCCAGCATCAATGACACCTTGCACCATCCGAGGCAAGACATCCGAGGCAAGAACAAAGAGCATAGGGGCTAAGGGGCATCCCTGACGCACCCCCCTACGAGGCTGGAAGAGACCGCCAACCGGCCGGCCGTTGACGAGCACGGAGAGAGAGACCGTGGATATACATCTGCGCATCCAAGAGATCCATGCATTTGGGAAACCCCGCCGATGAAGAACAGACCATAAGAATCGCCAGTCAATCGAATCGTACGCTTTGGAGAAGTCGATCTTCCATAGGATACCTTTCTTTTTCTCTCTCTTCCAATCGGCCACAATTTCCGAGGCCACAAGGATACAATCCGTGATATGTCGACCCTTAATAAACGCACCTTGAACCGGTGAGGTGAGGCCGTGCAGGATCGGCGATAAACGGTTGGCCAACGTTTTAGCGATAATGAGATAGATAGCGTTGGAGACGGCGATAGGGCGGAAATCATCAAGGTGAAGAGCGGGAGATTTCTTCGGAATAAGAACGATGTGCGCCCTGTTGATACGATCGAAACCATGGTTACCCGCGCAGAAATCAGAAACCACCGCGAGGACGTCCCCCGAGACCACCTCCCAAAAATCCTTGTAGAAAGAGATGGGAAATCCATGAGGACCCGGGGAAGAATCCCCATTCAGGCTCCACACAGCGGACTTAAGCTCAGCCAAGGAAATAGGCCGAGTGAGAAGAGAGCAGTCAGCGTCCGAGACCCGGGGGACCCCCTCCCCGAGCCAACGCCATCGCCGAGGGGGAAGGGCAGAAGAAGAACGACGGAATTGCTCAGTGATGGCATTACCCATCGCACGATCATCCGAAAGCACTTGCTCATTGATGGAGATATTCCGAATAAAATTTAGTCGACGCCGGTTGCTAGCCGCCCGATGAAAGAAGGAAGTGTTGGCGTCGCCCTCCTTGAGCCATTTAACCTTAGATCTTTGGCGCCATTCAATACAACGCTTTTTGTCCTCAGCCTGAACCCGAGCAATAGCATTCGAGCGGTCAAGAAGCTCGCCCACAGAAAGTTCACGATCGTTCTCCAAGGAGTCCAGGTGGACGATAATATTCTCAGCCTCAGAGCGAATAGCCTTGCGCGAATGCCTAAGGGTAGCTTTGAAATCAACAAGCACCCGACGGAAGGAGGAGAGCTTCTGAGATAAAATTGCCGCCGCCGATCCCGAGGCCGGGAAGTGGTTCCAGTGGTTCGTAACAATGTCTTTAAATGATGGTTCCAAAAGCCAGCTTTTTTCATATCGAAAGAGGCCACGAGGAGCAAGGCCAGATCCGTCATCCCAAATAATAGGCGAATGGTCCGAGAAGGCACGTGGACGAGAGCCAACAGAGCAGAGAGGGAACGAGTCCATAGCCACACCGTTACCAAGAAAACGGTCAATCCTGGACCTAGAGGAATTGTTCCGCCACGTGTAGGAGATATCATTCGGAACCAAATTAGTAAGCGCCAAATCATGAATTAGATCCCGAAAATCTTGAGAGTCCGGATCACGACCACCCCGACCACGAGGGCGATCAGAGGTGTCAATGGTAACGTTGAAGTCCCCGCCAATAATCCAGGGTATCGAAGAGAAAGTTTCGTTCGCAGTACGAAGGTCATCCCAAACTTCCCGTCGCAGAACGTGGCACGAAGGAGCGTAGACACAAGAGATAGCGAGCGGGGATCCCGAACGGACGTTATCCAGCACAACCGAGAGAACATGACGTCCAGCGAGCATGGATCTAAAAGAGAACAAACGTGGCTGCCACGTAATCAACAAACCTCCCGCTGCACCAACCGCATTAATCGCACGGTATTCAGAGAAGGAGCCAGCACCAAAGGAACGCCAAGAATAATCGTCAAGAGGCGAGCTTAGTTTCTTGAATACATGCAACATCACACTCCCATTCCAAGAGCCGGGAGCCCAGAGTTCGTCGTTTTACCACGTCACCCAAGCCACGAACATTCCAAGACAGGAGCTTCATTAAAAAAACAAGTAGAACGGCCCGAGAAAGCAGACGCCACGCGCAAATCACCAACATCAATCGGAAGCAACCGACCCCGGAGGAGCCGTCCCCTCCACCTGTTCGTCCGAAGGATTCGCGCCAGCCGGAATGGCACGCACGCCCGCAGCGTCCGCCACAGCCTAGCGAAGAGTCGCGCAAGAAGTAACCAAAGCTGGCGAGTTGGAGTAGCATCGCCTGAAGTACGTGGACCCGTATCGCCTGAAGGAGGAGGTCGTCCCTGTAACCGTAGGGAGGGCTCCCGATACCTGAGGAGAGAGAGCCAGAGAGGGGATAGGGGGGGGCGAGGCGGAGTCGAGGTCAACACCGTGGAGCAAGCATGCAACCGAAGGGGCTCAATATGAAATACCAAAGGGGCTTGGCGGGGCAAGCGAGACCCCGAACCCGACAACCGCGGCCACGATCCGCCCAAGGAGCAGTTGTCGCTCCGAAACCGAGAAAGATCCGCAATGGGGTCCGAACAACCGACCCGAACCACAGGCGACGAACCGAATCTAATAAAAAAAGAAGGCGAATCGTTCTCGACCCCCTCCCTCTCCGCAGAATACGAAGATTCGCGTGTCAGACGAGAAAACCGAAGAGGCGTCTCGGAACAGGCACCAACATCATTAAGGGGCGGCGTCTCCACGGATAGAAACGGCTGCGAGTCCACGTGGCAACCAGAAGGTGAAGCGTCACATACCACGTGGATCGGGGGAGACGAAGCAGCTACGGGTTCCGGCATGACGACATCCGCCGCGGGAGGCGGAAGGAGGTCGTCATGCAGCGACGGAGCATCCGAGTCCGACGAAGGAGGCGGGAGGACAGTGAGGACCGGACGAAAGCTCCAGGAGCCAATCTGGAGAGAGCCAAAGACGGAGCGCTCCTTGGACTCGCGGAGAAAGGCCGGAGAGCACTCGAATAACACCTTCACCGACTGCCAGTCGGCTCCTGGGGAGAGGCCGTCGTCGAAGATGGAGAGAATCGACCCCCACCGGTGGAAAGCCTTGTTGAGCACAGGAATGGATCTTGAGAGAAACGGAACCCCCAAGATGGAAGCCAAACACACCTCGGTCGAGAGCGAAACACCATCAGCCACCCGCGGAGGACGCCAGAAGACCGCATCATTAGAGCCATGAGAGAGCATGAAGTCCCGGAGCTGTGGCGAGAGACCACGAATGCAGCAATGGGATGCGTCCAACAAGCAGAAGTCCCCAAGGAAGGAGTCGCCAAGCACGCGCAGAACCATCTCCTTCACCGCCTCCCAGCCAACAACCAGGTGGCGAGCGACCCCGATAAGAACAGAGGAGGGCCCACCGCCCGATGCCGCCGCCGAGCAATCACCGTCAACATTTGTCGCACCATCCAAGAGGCCAGAAGGCACCGCCGTCACCCCGAGAGGAAGTGGAGGCGGAGAAGGAGCCACCACCTGAGCGAACGACCGCCCCCGGATGTAGGGACGTGGAGGAGGGTCCACCACCGCACGCACCGAGAAGGAAGGTCTCCCCGACCTAAAGATACCGCGCTGACGAAGCCACCCACAAGAAGCACGACGATGACCTGCATCCCCGCATGCAAAACAACGAGGTGGTTGAGGGCAAGCAGAGGCAATATGCCCTCGCTCCCCGCACCTGAAGCACCGCTTCCCGGCCTTTCGATGAGTAACCGTCCTCCAGCCCCCCGACAAGGCTGCATGGGAGGAGACAACGTCCACGCCCATCGAAGCGTCAGCCGCACCCTCCGAACTGCTGGTCGCCACCCTCGCACCGTTGACATGAATCTCCGAGCCGACATGCACCGCCCTCGACCCATCCGAAGAAGCCTTCGAGTCACTCGCACGAGCACCGCCCTCCAGAGACCCGCTCCCACTCGCTCCCCTCGCTCCCATCGCTCCCACTCGCCTCGTCCTTGAAGCTTACGCCTTGACTACCTCGAGGATTGTGCCTCGACTCATTGACAGAAAACCACCTCAATTTGCCTCGTATTTTTTCATACATTGGTCGCTTTGACATGATATGGGAAGTTGACTTTTATAAGGCCTATAGTTGCATGGATTGGCATTTCCCATAGACCTCGCTTGTTACGAGAGGTTTTCCCGAACGTTTGGATTGCTTCAATGAACAAATGCATCGCAACTATATCTCATTCCATTTTGGTGAATAGTCATCTGAAGGGTGGTTTTTTCAAGTCATAAAGGTGAGTTAGGCAAGGGTGCCCCTTGCTCCTCTTCTTTTTATCATTGTGGTGAATGCGTCGATAATTATGGTTTGTCAGATAGTTTGAAAAAGTCTTAATTTTTGTTACATGATCAATGACATCTCGATCTGATGCTTCGATATGCAAAGAATGCTATCTTTGCATTGAGTGTGGTGTGACCGTGTGACAAATACGAGGAATTTCCACATTCCTCGAATTTTTTGGTAAACTCTCTTCTAATCTTAGTGTCACCCACGCAAAATCCGTTTTCATTCATTTTGGTCTATCTAATGTGAAGTTGGACAAGTGCGGATGGGACCTAACAACCCCTTGTTGGAGCCTAACATTGTCTTATTTGGGACCTCCCATGTTGTGTGGAAAGCTTAGACGGGTGGAATGGTTGCCTTTGGTGGAGAAATTAGACACAAGCTCTCTAGTTGGAAGACTACTTAATTTCCTCATGGTATATGCAATTCTCGCGTTCATCATTTCCACGGTGGTATTGTCGATTGGTGCACAACATCGTGTTGGGGCTATTATAACAAGATTTTTTGGGGATAGCACGGGAACATGGACTCATTATGTTCCTTTTAGGGTTCGTTTGGTTGCAGGGTTGGGCAGGGTTGGGTTGGGTTGGGTACTATTCACAGGGGTACTCCCTACTCACAGTTTACTATTCACCCAGCCCTGTGAATAGTACCCAACACTGCCCAACCCTGCAACCAAACGAACCCTTAGGATTGAAAGTATGTAATGTAACATATAGGCGATGGGGTATTGAGAGGTTTGATGTTTGAAAGGATGAACAAGAAACTCTTGATGAAGAGAGTTTCTAGACATTAAGAGAGTGGTGATGATTTACTTTATAGATTGGTGAAATGTATTTATGAGATCTCATCACAAATTTCTATTAAGCCTCATTGAAAACAATAACAATTAATACAAATAAAAAAATAAAAATTGATTTATTATGGAACATACATATCTATATGCTTGGATAATACCTTTCCTTCCACTTCATGTCATTACATCTCAAACCCTTTCCCTGCTTCCTTCTGGAAGGGTATCTACTCTATACTTCATGTGGCATCTGCAAAGATGCAGAATGTTTTGGAGAATTGTCTCTTTCGGATATTAAGGAGATGGTTGGATTGGGGATGTCTCTCTATGTGATCACTTCCCGAGGCTTTTGCGTGGCATCTGACCAAAATGGTTTGCCTCCTCCACCTCCTCATGACATCTCGAACAAGTAGAGATGTCGTTCTCAAAGAACCATGCAAGTCGTTCCCCAGTAAGCAGTCTACCCCTTATGCATAGCCAGAGGAAGATCTTCATACAGGTCGGAAACTTCTAATTCCAAATTCTTTTGAGGTCCTCCTCACAACCACCTGGGTCATAGATCTAAGGTCCCTTCAAAGTTTTGTATGCTTTTCCCACCGAGAACCTCCCATCCTGCCAACACCAGATGTCTCTGCCTTCAGTGGGCTCTGACACATTCTCTAGAACTGCCAACATCATCACCAGCTCCTCCACCCTTTAATCAGACACCTCAAACCTAAATGAGGGGAAGAAAGATTGTCCATCCCAAAACTCTGCCACGGTTGCCTCCGAGTTCGTAGCAAGAGCCAACAGTGGGAATCGCTGACCCGGAACACTACCTTCAAACCAATCATCTGCCATAAATCTAAAACCCATGTCGTCTCCCACAATCGGTCTCAAAAAAGGTTGGATCTCATGTGCTAATTCACAAATTCCCCTCCAGAAGTAGGACGATGCCAAATCCAACTCTCCAAGATTAGGACAAGAAGAACCAACCCCATAGATCTTGCGGATAATGATGTAAACCAAGCTGTTGCAACCTCCCCATACTCAAGCAATCCACTTGCATAGAAGAGACTTGTTCACCTCCTCCAGGCTTCGGACCCCAAGGGCCCCCATCTTCCTTTAAATAAGTGATCGTCTTCCAGTCTACTAATGGCATCCCTCTTGTCTTCCCGGAAGCCGACCAGAAAAATCTTCGGATGATGCCCCCCAGTCTCTTCCTCACTCCCACCAGGAGCATTCTTGAGGAGAAGAGAAAGATTGGTATCGTCGAAAGCACCGATTTCAATAAAACAAGTCTTCTTCCCCTGGAGAGACAGGCGGCTTTCCAACATGCCAATCTCTACTCCATATTCTCTATAATTGACCTCCAATCCACCACCCTCATCTTTCCTGCCAACAATGGAATACCAGGATACCTAATAGGTAAAATTCCTCGAGGTGATCTCAACCAACCCTTACAAGTAGCAACCTCCTCCGCTGACCACCTAAAAGATACAAATTCGGACTTCATCATGTTAATCCTCAACCTCTAACACCACCCCGACAGGTCGAGTACCATCAGTAGACCTTGGCAGCAAGACAGATCTCCCTCAGCAAAAAGTATTGTATCATCTGTGTACTGGATGATAGGAATAGATATATCCTCCTTCGAGTAACCTCTAATAGATCCCCCTAAAACTGCACGCTCTACCATGATCGTTAGTGCATCTGAAGTGAGAACAAGGAGCAGGGGTGCAAGAGGGCAGCATGTCGAACTCCACGTTGCGGCTGGAAGAAACCCCCTTAGTTGCCAACTCACCAACATCGCGTAAGATGTAGTCGCGATGCACCTCTTCATCCAGGCAATCCACCTATCAGGAAAACCGCGTCTGTGCAGCGAGGACCAAATAAATCATCAGTCCACACAATCATAGGCTTTGGAAAAATCCACCTTACACAACACTCATTTGGTTTTACGCCTGCGTCAATCAGCCACAATCTCTGAGGCGAGCTCTAAGCTATCCAACAATTGCATGCATGGGAGAAAGGCACACTGAGCTAGGGAGATAATTTTGCTCAGCATCCTCAGATGATTTGCTAGATACTTATCCAGAATCAAGTAGATTGCATTTGACAATGCAATGGGGAGGTAATCATCTACTCTAGTTACAACACCCTTCTTTGGGAGCAAGAAAAGGAACGAACGGTTTAGCCTCTCGAAACCCAAATTCTCCTCCATAAACTCCATCACAACCGCCATAAACTCAACTTCAATTAGATCCTAAAACTCTCTATAGAATAACACTGGAAATCCATTTGGACTAGGACAACCATACAGGTTCAGGGCAAAGAAGGCTTCACCAACCTCCAATACGTCAAACGGTCTCATCAACTCCTCAATGTCATCTTTTGAGATGCGACTCACACCCAGTCCCAACCATCTCGAACCGTTGTGAGGGACCCTACTGCTTATGGATTTGAAATAGCTAGTGACAGCCCTTGCAACCTCCACCTCCCCTTGTACCTCCACATCTCCAATCTTAATCAAATGAACGAGGTTAAGTCTTCTTCTGCCATTTGCCACCGCATGGAAGAACCAGTATTTTTTTTTGAAGTCTGAAAGGGAGGGGGAAACACTCAGTGGTGTCCGCCCAAAAATATATTAGAAACCAAAGAAAAAGATAACAGGAACAAGCGGGTCAACAAGCACCGCACCCCACCCGTTACAGATTCCAATCGACAAGCAACCGATCAACTAGCACACACACATTTTCTTTGTAAAAACGTTGGCCCGAAAAAAGAAGGTCGTTTCTTCCCCTCCAGACCGCCAGAGAATGGC
This sequence comes from Ottelia alismoides, assembly GCA_037367405.1. NCBI lineage: Eukaryota > Viridiplantae > Streptophyta > Magnoliopsida > Alismatales > Hydrocharitaceae > Ottelia > Ottelia alismoides. Next base: position 613,843 of record JAZKJV010001716.1, read on the forward strand.
CATGGGGATAACCCGCTCCCCCCGCAGTCTATGAATGTTGGCATGGGCCGAATCCCAAAAAGATTGGAAGTCACCGTTTTTGCACCACGCCGGTCCCAACTCCAGCCAGACCTGAGATACCACGGGGCACGAGAAAAATAAGTGCTCAATCGATTCGATCGCCACGTTGCATAGAAGGCACATATCCGAAATAACCCTGAGCAGCCTCATGCATCTATCCCTTGTCATCAGTCGCTTACGCCTAAGAAGCCACAGAAAAAAGCCAATCCGCTCCGGGAGCTTCAGACCCCAGATCAGCGAGCAATCCCTGGAGAGCAGCTCCGAGTCAGCCGGGGGAGGTCTGGAGATTGCACCATAGGCCCCTCTCACGGAGAAGGAGCCATCCTTCCATGCCCAGTGGTCCCTGCCCACGCCAGGCGGACGTACCTCCCGAATGGATTCCAGTAACGCCAGGAACTCATCGAACCTTTGATCAGAAAGGGAAGCCGCGAAGATGGGGCACCAGAGGCCATCGCTCCAGCAACAGGCAACCGTGCAAGATTTATCACCTGCAATCGCAAACAGCCGGGGAAAGCGAGAGCGCAGCGCCCCACCCCCCGACCAATCATCAGACCAAAACGCGAATGAGTCCCCCCGACCGAGAACAGGCCTAAAGAGGGCGAGGTTGCTCACAAAGGCCTTCACCACGCTACGCCAGAAAGGGGTGGGGGAGCTGCCGCCAAAAACCATCGGTGAAGGAGCTCCAGAGACGTTGTAAATTTTTCGAATCGCAGTGCACGCCAAGTCATTACCCGAACCCCATATTCGGCTAGCCCATTTTAACAAAAGAGCCCCGTTCATTTGCTCAAGGGATTTCACCCCCAAGCCCCCGTCAACCTTCTGACGCAAGACCTCCTTCCAACCCACCAGATGCATCCCCCTAGATCCGGCCGCACCGCTGGCCCATAAGAAAGCACGCATTCGTTTCTCCAGCCGCGCCCGCAGCCCCTTAGGCATCTTGCGGTTAGAGAGGAGGAAAATAGGAGAGGAAAGGACGGACTTCAATAGCACCAGCCGACCCCCCCTCGAGAGGACCGCAACCTTCCAACCCGCGAGCTTCCCTCGACCTTCTCCACCACCCGCATCCAATCTCAAATCCGTGTTCGCCCAAGCGACAAAGGGGTGCCAAGGTACTCCAGGGGAAGAGAGGATCTTCCCGAACCCAACACCGTCTCCAAATTATCCGAAGCAAGCTCCGTCTGCCCAAATGGGATGAAGACCGACTTCAAGTTGTTCTTCGTCAGGCCCGATAATTCCGAGAAAATCTCGAGCACCATCGTCATGCCGGTAGCCTCCTCGATGCCCCCCTCGATGAAGAAAAGAGTATCATCAGCGAATTGCGCAATCGGGACCTCCAACCCCTCCTTCGAGAAGCCCCTAGTCAACTCGTGGGCCGCAACGCCATCCGCCATGTCAGAAAGAACATCAGCTGCAAGAATAAACAACATAGGCGCGAGGGAACACCCCTGGCGTACCCCCTGCGAGGTTGAATCCAGCCTCCTTCCGGGCTCCCGTTGACCAATACCGAAAAAGATGCCGTAGATATGCAACGTCGTATCCAAGTGATCCAGATGTCGGGGAAGCCCTTTCTCTTGAGCACGCTCCATAGGAATCTCTAATCTAGAGTATCGTACGCTTTCGAGAAGTCCACCTTCCAAATAATGCCGCTAGTGCCGCCCCTCCACCATTCCGCAATAATCTCAGACGCGAGGGAGACGCGGTCAGAGATCTGACGACCGGGGACGAAAGCCGCCTGAGCCGGAGATATGACGTTCCCGAGGATAACACTCAGCCTACGGACAAAGACCTTCGCCGTAATCAAGTACAGTGCGTTGGATACGGCAATAGGCCTGAAGTCCCCGATCGAAGAAGCCGCAGCCGACTTCGGAAGAAGAACAAGATGGGCGCGGTTGATTCTATCAAAGCCCGCGTTACCAGAACAAAACTCTTTCACGACCCCCAGAACCTCCGCCCCAATAGCGTCCCAAAAATCCTTAGGAGACCGGGAACCCATCAGGGCCAGGCGACGCGTCGTCGTTGAGGTCCCACACCGCATCCCGCAGCTCCTCCAGAGAGACATCACGGATCAAGTTCTCACGGGCGTCTCCAGCCACCGACCTGGACCTCCGACCCCGCCACCTCCATTTTCTAGGAATAGTTGTAGAAGTCATAAGCTTGAAGTAGTTGGAGATAGCCGTGCCCATCTCGCAATTTCCTTCCACGCTTCTTCCATCGATAGTAATAGAACGGAAATAAATGGATCGACGCCTCCCATTAGCACAACGATGGAAGAAAGCGGTGTTCGCATCCCCTTCCCTAACCCACCTTATCCTTGACCTTTGCCTCCACTCCGCAATGCGCTTCTTTTCCTCCATAAATACCCTTCTTTGGGCCTCTGCGCGAGCAGCGAGCTCCTCGGTAGATAGCAATCTGTTATCCTCCAGAGCGTCCATCAAATGAATGGTCGTCTCCGCATCCAGTTTGGTCGCCGCCCTCGCCACCCTCGTTTCCCTCTTGAAAGCCGCAAGACGCACTCTCAAAGAACAGAGCTTGGCATGGAATTTCTACGTAGCAGAGCCAGATACCATCGTCTCCCTCCAATGTGACGTCACCACCTCCTGAAAGTTAGGTTCCTGCAGCCAACACTTCTCATATCTGAACAGGCCCCACTGAACAGGGCACTCACCCGACCACCACATAATAGGGTTGTGATCCGAGCACACCCTAGGCTTCGCCTCCACAGTTGCTGAGGGGAACTTTTCCCCGGCCTCCTCCGAGGCCAGGAAGCGGTCGAGCCGCGAGCGAGACCTCGCATTTCTCCAAGTATAGCCGATATCCATGGCGTCCATAACCTCGAGGCCAAGCGAGTCAATGGTGTCCGCGAAGGAGGAGGAGCCCGGATCTTGGCCGCCCCTACCGCCAGGCCTATCCGAAGATAGGAGAGTCACATTGAAATCCCCCCCACCATCCAGGGGGTCCCAATCACGCAACTAGCCGCCTCCAACAGGTCCTCCCACAATTGCGCACGTAATCCCGCCTCACAAGGACCATAAGCGCACGAGACCGCAATCTGAAGATTGGATCTAGTGTTGTCCAAAACCACCGTTAAGAGGTGCCGCCCGCGAGTCAAGGAGTTGAAGGCCCACCTCGAGGAACGCCAAGCCACAATCATCCCACCTGAGGATCCCGTCCCCTCCAAGGTCCTGAACTGATCTACCTCTCCAGCACCGAACCCCTTCCAATCGTGCTCCGTCAGGCCGTGAAGCTTCGTTTCTTGAAGGAGTAATTACGCCACTCTCCTTCAACCATTTCAACCTCGACCTATGTCTCCACTCGACCTCCCTCTTCCGATCCTCTTCTTCCAAAATCTTATGTACACCCCTGTGGTTCAAGATTTCCTCGTCATTCAGATCCCTATCATTTTTAATCAATTCCAATCTCACTAATACCTCTTGAGCTTGAGACCTTCTCAAGCATCGCTCTATACATGTAACCTTCTTGAATTCCGTGAGTTTGCAACGTAGAGCAGCCAGCTTGGCTGCGAAGCTCGTTGTGGTTGACCCCTAGAACTCCAAACCCGTCCAAGATGCGGCAATCAGCTTGCAGAATCCTTCCTCCAACATCCAATTTCTCTCAAATCTGAAATAAGACGAAGCACCCCTCCCACCACATGTATCCAAGCAAAGGGGTGTGTAATCGGATCTCGATTTAGGAAGTAAGCAGACGGTCACCAGGCTAAACGTATCTAATGCTTCAGTCGACAAGAGAAATCTGTCAATTCGTGATCGGGATGAAGAGCTCCTCCGAGTATATCTGCAATTCGTTACATCACCACTTCTATACTCAATTCCTCAATCGCTTCAGCAAACAGATAGGAGCACGGATCTTGCACACCTCTCCCACCCGGTCTATCTTCAACATAGAGTGCGACAGTAAAATCGCCCCCGATCACCTAGGACACCTCAGTAAATCGCTCCCTGAGGTTCCTAAGCTCCTCCCATGTTGCCACGTTCGGCGAAGAGACCGAAACACCGTATAATGAGGTGACTATGACGTGAGAATTGTTCGTCTTACAATGCAAAAGCATCGTGATAGAGTGCATCAGCTTCACCTCATCGACCAAGTCAAAAAGATCCCCATTCCACGCAGCCATGATTCCCCCAGCACTTCCATTTGTCACTACAGCCCTAAACTCCGTGAGACGGGGGCTGAGATGAAGCTCCACCTCACATTGTCCCATGAATCAATCTTGGTTTCTTGCAAACAGACCACATCAATATTCCACTCTTCAACAAGGAGATGATTGTCAGCCTCTTCTCTGGCTGGCCCAGCCCCTAAATGTTCCATGAAAGGAACCTCATTGGGATCTCGAGGAGAGAGACCTCGCCATCTGAATGCTGACCATGTACGCAACTTGCAAGTCAAATCCCTTTCTGATCCAACCCAAACTCCATCGCTGACAAATCTTGTGCCTTTTCCATCAACGGAAGCTCCTTCACATCTGATTCCAAAATGACCATTTCTGTGAGCTCACAATCGCATAGCACCCCACCTTTAACCACTGCCCCTTCATCCCGCACAGGCTCCTCCTCGCGCACACACTCCAACATGCACGCTTCCCGATCCTAAGCATCGACTTGCCGCCACTTACGAGAAAAACACCAGATCTGACTTTTCCACTCACGAAGAGCACCCTGACTGCCACAGTCCGCTCTGTGGAAGTCAACACCATCTCTAATCTTGCCGTGCCTTGGCACCACCACAACACATATGTTTCCACCCATGGAAAGGTCGAGCAGCTTTCGAAGGAGGTGGCTCCTCCACAACCCCGCAGCCGTTAGTCCGACTCCGAGAAAGCTCTTCAGCAGCGTCCAGGCATGGCAGTTCTCCTTCCTCAAAGGTCCTCGATTGGGGTAAATCACCGCCAACCCCATCCAATAGGACCAGGCCCTCCATCAGGTCGAAGAACTACTCCAAATCTGGAAATTTCAGATCCTAAGATCGAAGCCTCGTGGAGCCCTGAATGAAAATCCGAGGAGACCTCACGGCTCGAAACAGAGTAATCAAATCCACTGAGATCTGAAAATGGAAAAGGGTCAGGCAAATTCGCTATACTCAGGTTTTGGCTAACTGCGTCGAAATGTGGACCCAACAGTGTGTTCATAGCTTTGGGACATGGCCTCAAATTTCAGCAAAATTCGGTCGAATTTCTGTCGAATATCGATATCCCGTCGAAATCGAAATTCGACCGAAATGGTCGAAATGACCGTAATATGGGGGTCCTAGTACAAAAAATGATCGAAATGGCCGAAATTTCGGTCGAATTTCAACCGAAATTCTGTTTCGGTCGATCACCGAAATGGTGACCGAAATCGACATTTAGGGCCTTACTTTGGGAGCAGAGATAACCAAATTAGAAACCCCGATCGTTGCCACAGGGGTTAGATTTGGAAGGTTTCAAAAAAAACGAAAATAGTAAACTCTTTGAAATCCGTCACAAATCTCGACAATCGAGATTCACCGATGATCGTCTGCTTCATCGGCTGCACCTCGATCACCGTTGCCCTCGCCGCTACCAAAGCCCCACCATGAGGCCTCTCCTCCATCGTGATAAGCCAAATCGGGACCAGCTTCCTCCCAAGCCAAATATTAGCCCTTAAGAGGATAGGTGGCCTCAAACCCCTCATCTGAACGACCACCTGTGCCGCCTCACCATGTCTTAAACAGGTAGAGCACACCTCCACAATCTCTCTGACATGCTTCACCGCCTCCTGAAGGATTTCCGCCCTCGGGCATCGAGATGTGACTCCAATAATCTTCATCTTCCATGATGTGACAGAGGCCCCCGATCCATGAACCGCGGCCTCCTCCAACTACAACGCCCCTTCAATACCAAAGGCAGAAACTTCTCAAAAGTGCCCCCATGATCGACTCCTTCGCCCCTCTAGATGAAAGATCCCTCAGACACACCGCCTCATCCGCCATGTCGATGAGGTCCACCGCCAACCTTGTCGCTCTCGTCGACAAGATGTCATCTTGAATCTCCCTCAGGGCCTCTTCATCTACTTCCTCAATGACCACTCCAATCAAAGGTTGCTTCTGCGATGCTCCTTCTGAGAGAGAGTAGCGACAAGTTGAACGATGTCCTCTGGACCGCGAGGGCCTTGCAGTTCAACCCATTCCTCTTCCAACTCCGCCTCGGTATTTTTCCTCTCGTACGAATGCCTGACATCGCATTCTTTTCGACGATGTCCAGGGCCACCGCATCGTAAACATAGTGTTTCCGATGCTGGGCAGGCCTTCGATATGTGGTCTCTCGCACATCGGAAGCACCAAGTAGCTGCACCACCGCCCGCCTTCAGCTTCCAAGTTGGTCGTTGTTCCAGGGATCTACCCCCGCTAACCCTTCCAAGACATAAGCATCGACTTCACCACCCACCCTCAGCTTGCTTCCTTGTTGCATCTCTCGACGTAGGTGGCCCTCCACTCACCAGGGAGGCTTGTCTCCCTCAACCCCCCCCCCTCGAGACCCGACCGCTCCCTCTATCCCTCTCCAAATCTCCCTCTCTCACGTGCCCTCTCCCCATCGCTCCCTCTCCCCTATTCTTCAGTATGTTAATGACTTAATGGCACTATTTTGTATTAAGTGAGGCTAGGAGGAAGCTAAATGCATCTCTACCATGTTCAAACAACAATTAGAATGGCGTACATCATGTCGTGGTTGTTTGTGAAATGGCCTTGTAAGCTAAATGATATTTCTAAACATATATCATCAAAAACATGTGTATATGTTTATGTTCGAGTGTATATCACGACTAACATGCAAGTGTACATTTATAAGTGTGCATCATATATAAAAATCAATATATATGTATTTATATGTATGATGCATGTGTATAACTTATATATGTAAGTGTACATGAGTATATAGCACCTAAAACTTATATATATATATATGTCAGTATGTACTTACATAGGTAGGTATGTGTGTGCGTGGAACATAATAAAATTGCAAAATTAGGGCCAAAAGCTTTGATATTTCTTCAGGTTGAGGTGTGACACCATGTTCGGATCTCGTCACTGTCTAAACAAGCACCTTTGGCATGATTGACTAAATGTTCACATACATGATCGTCTTACAAGAAGAGGCGGTGCTCAACTATAAAAAGGGTTCACTGTGAAGCTTCTTTATATCAATGTGGTTCCTCCTGATGTTGACCTTATTACATAGGTTGTCAACCAATTGATAAAAAGGCCTAAAAAGGTGAAGTCCTCTACTTAAAATGGATTTATATTTACCAACGATCAATAATCAATAGTTTTTTTAGAATAATCAATAATCAATCATAACAGGAGTTTACCTACTCTGACACATATTACCTCGATTGTTCCTATGATAGGACTCGTATAGGTTTTGCAATTGACTTAACATGTGTCTTGTGTCTAAGAGGGGTAAGAAGCATATTGTTATGAATATCTAGATCAACATTAAATCAGACTATAGAGCCACGAAACAATCCTTATTAAATTGAAGAAGGTTAAATCAAGTTAAGGATACATTAGGTTATTCACTAGGTTCAAGAGAAGTCTGAGAGTAATAACAAGTTTATACGTTGTTCATAGCCAATAATCTACTTTTCATGAAATGATAGAGCATGTTTAAGTCCAATTTCACCATATTAAGGATATGGCTTAGAAAGGTATATTTGCATCTCATTTTCATCCGGCAATCGGGGTTAATATATTCATCAAGGCTCCTACACCGAGCTTCTTAATGATCTTCAAGTTGTGCATAATGGACATATATCCTTCAAATTGATGTTGAGACATCATTTTTTCCTATTATAAGTTGTGCCACCTTATCTTTTCTTATTTCTTTTTCTGAAAGGATATCTTCTTAATTATAAAGTATGTGACCATAAATAGTATTCGTAATTGACACTGTAAACGGAGACCCGTCTGAAATGAATCGACTAGAAGAATAATGCTAGATAAAGAATTGTCAAGGGCATCCTCCCAACATGAGCCCCAAAGCAGCAACTTTCCACACTATTTGGCAATCCCAAGCTTCCCTCACTGTGTTTCCAATGAAATTACTGCTTGCTAAAAACGCACCTCATTCTCTGTCCTCCACAAGTAGGAGAAGGTCCAATATTTATTATATTTTAAGCAAGAATATTGATGCAAAATGGAATTCGGCGCGGTGCGGGAAATAGATTTGACGGTGGATTTTTCGATGGTAGAAGAAAATAGAGGGGTTGAGAAGAAGAAACTGGAAGGGCTGAGAAGAGAAGACACGCCGGATGCGCGGGGTTAGAGAAGAAGAAACGCGTAGACCGCGAGGGGAAGAGAGAAGAGACTCGTCGGGAATACGAGGGGTTTGGGAGAAGAAGAACACGTGTAGATCACGCGGGGAGAAGGAGAGAGAGGGGAGAGGAGAGAGAGAAAAATCTCTATTTTATCACATCTTGAACTGACTAAAACATTGGACCCTCATCCCTTTATATAGGAGGGATGACATTACAAGAATAGAAAATAATTTAAACCGACAATCAATTATCCTAAACAGACTCTAACTAATTAATCGACTAACTACTAAATTTGAAATTCAAATTAAGACTAATTGAGATCACACGCGATCTCTTTATTTAAAATTGCGACAATTTAAAAAACGTAAATAAAATTAACTACTAATAAATTAAATAAATATGGCCCTATAATTTCGGATCACGCTGCATCAACTCTCCTCCGCTTTTAAAAAATTCGTCTCCCGACGAATTGCTTGAACCTTGAGGCTTGACATAAGGCGCTTCATGAACTTGTGTCGACGTGCGCGTGAACGCGAATCATGAGATATGCAACTCAAATCATATTGCATTTTCCAATGCGCGACGGGATCGTCGAATCGTAGGGACGATTCGGTTGCCATGCTCTGATACCAATTGATGCAAAATGGAATTCGGCGCGGTGCGGGAAATAGATTTGACGGTGGATTTTTCGATGGTAGAAGAAAATAGAGGGGTTGAGAAGAAGAAACTGGAAGGGCTGAGAAGAGAAGACACGCCGGATGCGCGGGGTTAGAGAAGAAGAAACGCGTAGACCGCGAGGGGAAGAGAGAAGAGACTCGTCGGGAATACGAGGGGTTTGGGAGAAGAAGAACACGTGTAGATCACGCGGGGAGAAGGAGAGAGAGGGGAGAGGAGAGAGAGAAAAATCTCTATTTTATCACATCTTGAACTGACTAAAACATTGGACCCTCATCCCTTTATATAGGAGGGATGACATTACAAGAATAGAAAATAATTTAAACCGACAACCAATTATCCTAAACAGACTCTAACTAATTAATCGACTAACTACTAAATTTGAAATTCAAATTAAGACTAATTGAGATCACACGCGATCTCTTTATTTAAAATTGCGACAATTTAAAAAACGTAAATAAAATTAACTACTAATAAATTAAATAAATATGGCCCTATAATTTCGGATCACGCTGCATCAAATATCCTATCAACATGAACCCCAAAGCAGTCATCGTCAACATTTAGTTAGCAATCCAGAACTGCCCCCAATTAGTTTTGTGGAGAACAAATTGAGAATGAATGGAATATTCGATTCAAGAAGCATGGGAGGTTTCTATATAGAGTGAAACCCTAGAGTCCAAAAAGAGATAGTTACATAAGTGATCCCAAAAGGGTTGCAAGACTCAATAAATAAAGAGATGCAGAAATAATCAAATGTGAATAACTCTAACACTCCCCCTCAAGTTGGAGCATATCTATCGATCATGCCCAACTTGGAAATCAACCAGGAGAAGCGTTTCTTCATCCATCACATGTAGCAAGCAAATCCTCCAGAACAATAGAAAATTGGCAACCTTTTCCATCGTTAGGAAGCTCCTGTTGAAGCCTTTAATAAGATACACGAAATAGCAACCAAATAGCATGTAGCTTTTTTCTTGAGAACCCAACTAGCTTTATAGTTAATTAAGTTGAAGTCATGGTCATCGCATTATGGGGCTTGAACTCCAATATGCAAACCGTGCCCAAAACCCACAAGGCCTATCTTCTACAAAAAGCAAGATCCAACCCTATATGCTTAAGAAACCAATGATAAAAAATACACGAGTGCCTTTTGCAGAGACATAAAACTATACAAGCTCTTATGAGATGTTTTGCCTACAACAACAAAAAGTCAGGCACTTCACAAAAACCATCATGGAAGGAAAGTCCAAATTCCCTTCTTCCTGAAGGGCTCTCATCTTCCCTGTCTCTCCCATGCACAAATTCCTCGAGCCTCTGTGGCATACCATCTACTCTATAAAAGGGTAATCTGGTATGTGAAAGGTTTACACTATGCAGGAACCAGGAAAGGGTCGAGCTACTTTAGGTTTATTCATACTAAACAATCAAACTGTATAATACCTAAAAAATATGTTATCCACGACTTTCATGCAGTTTTTCCCTCCTTTCGTGCAATCAACATGCAATACATGACAGTCTTGATTTTTTACAAAAAAAAAAGGATAAATAGTGCAAACATAAGAAGCTTGTAAAATATTCAAATGAGCAATTATGCTCCTCAATTTGCATCCTTGCGTGCTTTATCCATTTCAGCTACACCAAAAAATCCAACTTTCCAAGATCAATCGTACCTATCGTTCTATAAATCTAACTCCAATTAACATTAAATCTGATCTCAGCATCACCCCAGGCATCAAACTCCAAAATTAAGAAAAAAACTAAAAAATGCCAACCTTAATATACAACGCACAATGAGACCTCGCTAAGTCGGATATCTGAAACCGAACACACGACAGATCTTTCCATTCGGAAAAAGAACATAAGAAAACAAAAGGCCACCGAATTACACAAAGCCAGAGAGAATCGAACCGCAGTTTTAAAATTCGTTCGAGATCGCAGAGGGGGGGGATCAAACCAGTGCGACTTGCGAGCGAGTGGAGACGATCAAAGACGCGATCGCAGCGACGACGAGCGAGCGATCGGCCCTCTCTCCTTCGGTTCTCCTCCCAGTGTGTTCGTCAAGAGGGGTTTGGGGGCCGGTCGGAACGCGGAACCCTCGAGGGCGTGCAGCGACGTAAGCCCCGTTCCTCTCTGGTCACGCCATTCCTTCGGCGAGGACCGTGCGATGGGATTTTAACGGGTGTGATTTGTGATCCGTTCTCCAGCGGAAGTGGTGGTCCCATATAGTGACTCAAGTTCATGTAGCCAAAAATATTACAAATGCCCACACACTTCCACGAAGCTGCTGCGCCTAATTCCCAGGCTAGCATGTATCACATATCACGTTCCAAGTATTACGAAGGGCCTGTTTGGTTACTGAGTTGAGCTCGGTTGAGCTAGGTTGGGGTATCCTCATTGAATAGTAGTTGTTTGGAGGGTTGAGAGGGTTGAAATGATAATTGTGATGTGATGTAGGGTTTAAAAAATCGGACCGGACCGGCCGTCGGATTGGTTGGACCGGGAACCGGCCTCGACCCGGTCGGTTCGGCCGGTCCCTTGCAATTAATTTTAAAAAAATAAAAAAAATAAAATCGGGTCTGACAAGTGGTTGGACCGGGTTGATCCGGATGGTCGGACCAGGTTGACCCGAATCGACCCAGTTTTCATGGTTTAATAATTTTCAAAAATTAAAGGTTTAAATAATGAAATAATGGAGTTTTTATCATGTATGCCCTTCTTGACTTATGTGATATAAGGTATGTCTCTCTCTTTTTTGGAATATACATTATGTCAATACTTTTTAGACTTGAAACGACTATAAATAAATGATTACAATATTATATTCATATTTAATTCTAGAAAATGTGACTAACTTTGTAGAGTTTTACTCGAAATAGGCAATCATGTTATTCTATTTAAAGATTTCAAATTTCTAACGATTATTTCATTGATATATAAATACATATTTACATATATGTATCCGGATTTATTGGTTCAAAAAATCGGTTCGATCGGTCTGACCAGTAAATTAAGCCCGGTCTGATTTTTTCCGAGTCGATAAGAATGATGACGTCATGCTGACATCATCACCGGTCCGACCGGTTTGGATCGACGGTTCAACCCGGTTGGACCAAACCGAAGCCTGACCGGTTCAATGTTCGGTCCGATTTTTAAAACCTTGATGTGATGTGACATTGATTATGTATAATATTAACTTTTCCAATGATTATAATATATTTTTGATGTTAATAAGTTTATTTGAACATAGTTAAAAATATTATATCAAAGAAATTGTATGATCAATACAAGCAATCCCAACCCATGAAAGCAAGGCTGGAGCTAGGGGTATGCCCAGTTACCCCAGTACCCTGACAACCAAACGGGCCTCAAGTGTTCCATATGTCGGATCATGCATCAAATTAGAGTTATGTTAAAAAATAATGAATTATTGATGCAACTAATAGTCAAATATGTAGTCTTATATTTATAATAACTAGCAGCAACCCGTGTGTTGCACGGGAGAGCCAATTACAAGCTTTCTCGAATGCATTTTTTTCGGTGAGTTTTGGATCATCGTCGCCAACAAAGAACATCAATGGAAGTTGCTCTAAGCTCTTCAGTACGTTCAAACCATCCTCTATACCAGCTTTAGTGGAAGCCTTCATCAAGATGCCATCGAGAAGCATCTGAAATCTGTTTTCATCCTCAAATGTCTTTCTCTTCCTCCTCTGCCTAGACGAGCTAGGGTTCATCTTCCTTTCTTTCAAATCATCCTCATCTGAAGATAGGAAACCTTCTTCACCCATATTGTCTCCACTCTCATCATTGCTAGTAGAGGGAGATGGTGGTTATGCCTGCTCGTCTACCTCTATACAATGAGGGCATGCATCACTTCCCAATTTCTTCGTATCTCGCCATCTATGCAGCCTGACATCCTTTTGATTTTTTCTCTTAGTAGGATTATAATCGATTAATTTTGCAATATCATGACTGGGATTCCCACCCTTATGAATTGTCCAAGTTTTATTGGTTATCTCATATATGTTATTTCATAACAACCTCTATTTAAAGCATGCTTTCACCCCCTACTCTCCTTAATTATGACTCGCAAAGGTGAGCCACGATATATGTGTCTTGTTGACCCAATATCCAATGTATTATTGGTTCTCAAGAACAAAGAGGTTGAAAACCTTTCTGTAGTTTGCAGGACCAGATAAAGATTCACAAATTATATCAAATATTCACAAAATTATATTAAAATATACAAAGATTCACAAATTATATCAAAGATTCACAAAATTATATCAAAATATGCATGTTAGGGTTAGATGTTTGTTTCGATTTGATTAAAAAACAAATTGTATGATTGTTGTTGACAAAGGACTGGTGGCATTTTGGGGATTTTTATTGAAAAATTTATTGGGATACGAATTAAGAAGGGCAATATTTAGATATAGAGATATCTAAAGGAAAGGGGGCATTTCCGAAATTTTATTGGAAAAACTTATTGGGTAACGGATCAAGAATGGTAGTATGGGGATTTTTGGTACAAAAATTATTTGCAAAGGGGTCGGAAGCCCCTCCTTAATATATAGTAATGGATATCAAAGGTTCACAAAATTATATCAAAATATGCATGTTAGGGTTAGATGTTTGTTTCGATTTGATTAAAAAACAATTTGTATGATTGTTGTTAACGAAGGACTGGTGGCATTTTGGAGATTTTATTGAAAATTTTATTGGGATACAAATCAAGAAGGGCAATATTTAGATATGGAAATACTTAAAGGAAAGGGGCATTTCCGAGATTTTATTGGAAAACTTATTGGGTAATGGATCAAGAAGGGCAATATGGAGATTTTTGGTACAACAATTAATTGCAAAGGGGTCGGAAGCCCGTCCTTAATATATAGTAATGGAATTGTATAATGGTGATACATACAGATTGAATAACGAGAAGGCAGATAGTAAAATACAAGGTATAAATTTATTTATCAACTTGTTAGTTAATTTTTGAATTTAAATTTATTTGTTTGCTTTCTAGGACATATGTTATTATGGTATTTTTATTTTTATTTTTTTGCTTAATAGATGTATCTCAAAAAGTTATAATAAGTATAAAATCAGACAAACGATGAACTATAGTACTCTTGAGGTAATTTCATAGTTTAATATTATTTAAGTCTTTTTTGGTAAATGTATGTGTAAATACTTAATAAAATACGATCGAATTGAAATAGTGATGATTTATAACCAAAAGTCAATCTTGTGCAAAACAATTCAAATCTAAGCTAGAACACACGTTTGCACATTTTTTCACTCAATTTTGAATTTATTTTTTTGAAAATCCAAAGAAAAATGTGGATGAGTATTGAAATCTAAATTCTAAAAATATAAAATAAGATTCTAAAAATACTACCAAAATTCCTATAAATGTATCTGATCTAACAATTGCACTTTTTATTTCTCAAAACCTGATCATACAAATAAATTAGTGGCTCACAAATGAAATGTTTTGTGATTTTTAAATGGAGAAATATATGTCGAAATAATGGGAGATGACTTCCAAATTGTAAAGCATGTAAGGTCCTTCAAACATAGAACAATGAGCAATTGATATTAATGTGTTAAAACTATAGAAATTTTGTAATGACAAATGTAACTTTAGTCACTTATTGATGGTTAGAAAACTATTTACTTCGTGAAAAAATTTCTAAAGTTTTTAGAATGTTTAGGAAAGTAGTTGTGATTTTAGTGTATAAAAGATGGGAAAATGAATTAAAATGATTGGAATGAAACTAATAGAATAAGGTTCGGTTTAATGCAAATATTCTTAGATCGATGGAAGTTGAAACTTAATCCCTGCTATGTGGATCCCCGATGACATCAATGAAAATTAGATGATTGAGCATCAAATATTTTATGAGTTTTTACACTTGTGGCCCTCCGAGATCATGTACAGCTACGCCCTAACTTTTTTCAATATCATTTGTGCCCAAGTATTTTTACAAAAAATTTATTGTTACCCTTCCATTAAAGTAAAATGGGGGGCATAAATGCAATAAAATAAAGGCAATATTTTAAATATCGTAAGAATAGATGGGACAAATTTTTATTGCAACAAAAGAAGAGGCATAATTGTAATTGCAGAATCTAGGAGGGACGTAAGTGTAAAAAACCCAACGAACATAGTTATTTTAGAACGGGATGTTGAGTTTTTTTTAAGGAACGTGAAGTTCTATAACTCTCGATTAAGTGGTAGTATATACTATAGACTTCGATATAAGTGTAGATAGGAAAATCTTAAACTTAATTATAAATAGTGATATTCACGTTGTTAGTTTTTGACATAGTTTTGGTTGAGTATTTTTTTATAAAGTAGTTTTTAATTTGTATTTTTCATTCCACAATTTAAACCCTCCTTTATCATTGTTGTTAATCAATTTCACATATCTAGTGCCCCACACCTTAAGAAGCCAAGATAGGCGCATCGAGAGGCTACAATCCAACACTTCCATGATCTCGATATTTGGCAAACTCATCTTAGACACATTAGATCGATGTTCAAAATAAACAATCACATGAGAATGCCATAAAACGAGCACATAAAAGTCTGCATTCATTCTCAACAAACATTTCCCAAAAATGTGCTTATATCTACGAGAGAGATACCAGGCATATTTGTAAAATTACCTATGTATGATCTCAAAAGCATATCTATTTATGTTGTAGCTAGGGATGAGCAAAAAAACGGGCCGGCCCGACCCAGCCCGGTACTCGGCCCGAATAAGCCCGCCCACGACCCGAGCCCGCGATTAAATGGGCGGGCCTGTGCATTTTTTGAGGCCCGATTGCCTTATCGGGCTGGGTTCGGACAGGACCGGACTCGAGCCCGAAGCCCGCGGGCTGGCCCGACAATTGGCCCGAGAACCGGCCCGATATCTATCCATTAGAGGGAGGCGCGTGGATCGTCTATAATGGAAAAGTTAATCTTGAGTTTGTTGGATCACAATCTTCTAGATGACCACCAAAAATGCAGAAGTTCGAGGTGTCTGGTCAGTAACCCATTTATTATTTGGGTTTCAATTAATGGTGATGTTGAGTGGGCTCATGAGTTGTCTAATGAACCTACTCTGCCTATAGTCATATGTAACAGGATGCTCAAAAACTGCTGTTAAGTCATCCATGCATGCACTCGTCATTTGTCTGACTTTGGAGACCCAATCTTAGAGGAAAAGTATTCTCAAATCCAAGGGCAAAATTTATTTTTAATGTAGCGGACCGGCCCGACCCAACCCGGCCCATATACTTGCGGGCCGGGCTCGGGTTTGGGCACCAAAATCAGAAAATATACGGGCCTAGGCCCGGCCCGGAAGCCCGCCAATTTGAACCGAGCTCGGGCTGGACTGAGCTGGACCCGACCTGATCCGGCCCGATGCTAATCGTTCTATCTCAATGAAAGCTGCAAATTGAATCAAAGAAATTACATATTAAACAATGCATCGCGGTTGGTGCAAGTCGATCGGTAAAGAATGAAGATAGAATGCTCACGATCACTATTGATGTGACTACTCATATACTCCTTTTAGATTCACATAAAAAGTAACAATAACTGTCCAATAGGGGTGTTAACATTA
Organism: Ottelia alismoides; assembly: GCA_037367405.1. Classification (NCBI taxonomy): domain Eukaryota; kingdom Viridiplantae; phylum Streptophyta; class Magnoliopsida; order Alismatales; family Hydrocharitaceae; genus Ottelia; species Ottelia alismoides. The sequence continues at coordinate 630,485 of JAZKJV010001716.1, forward strand.
ATCACTAGTGCAAGGATAAAAAAAGTGTACATATACCCTCTCTCTCTCTCGTAGGTACACAAAGTCACTATAAAACATGTATAATATATATTTAATTATTCATATTGGGTCACAATTCTGATGTTATATCATGATGTCATCGTTATTCATTATGAGGATACCTCGAATTAACACAAATATGCTACTCGGAAGAATGATCTCAACAACGATATAGAATGTGAAACATCGACCATCTTACATTGGCTCCCAATTGACTACTTGTTGGTAAAAATCCTCAATGACGTAGGTTACATGTATTTGGGCATACATATGATGATTGAATATAAAATTTAAATGTATTTCTCCTCCTTTATTAATCACTCTTGGAACTCTCCTAATATCGTTTTATGCTTAGAATATCATTTCATGTGTCACACCAGATGTTATTCCAAGAACGAACTCCATGCATAAGAGTTAATTTTAGACGATCAACTGCACCACTTGGCATCAAATTCTATCAAGCATCATCGTAATACAACATTGGATACCAAATGCAGCATGTTACCCAACATGACCAATGGAGTTGTAGCCATTCAAAAGGTGCACATTGATCTATTGTAATACTTATCTCCATCTACCCACACAACATGATGTTGGAATTAACTTGTTGGGATGTTTAATGCAACTTGATGGTCAATATCAAGTTGTGTTAATATATCTCAATTCTCAGAATTCAATGTTTTAACCGTGCGGGGGTATTGTTTAGTCCCACATCATGGACTTTCAATACTTGCACTTGATTTTTATATGGGAAGTCATGAGACCAGTCTAGAAACAGACTAGAGAGGACTTTGGACCACCACACATGCATGCGTGCTGATGACGTCGAATTTGCCTCTTTAATAATCTTGAATTGTCGTAGTATAGGAGGCGATTTCGATTCAACAAAAACCACACACGTTTGAATGTTGTGGAGTATTTATAATTGATAAGTCTACCAAGGTCGAACGCAAGGACACAGCTACTTAATCTTTTTATCGAATTTTGATCAATGAAGCATGTATGTGAATAAATTCTCAATTACTGGTATGTAAGATGCACTATGCTAATTACAATGTAATACTATGATGTATGCAATTTTTAGTTGATTTTAATGCAATTATAGGAGGAAGCATGATAGAAATGCAAGAGAACTTACATGCATATAGAAGATTACAAATATACCCTAAATAATTATGAGCAACATAATAGAAATGGAAATCAATGTCGTTTTAATCACAATATTAAAAACAGCCATCAAATCAGAGCAAGGGTAAGGGAACAAGGTCGTCATCTATCACAAAAATTCACTTCATTGAAAATAGTGGCAGATGAGAAAATTAAACATGCTATGATGTAGAGGACGAAACAAGGATCAAAACGACACTAAAACCATGCAATTTGGACCTACGATGCTTAGGTTATGAAGAAAACAATGTAGGGGCATAATTGTAATAAAAACGCAAGAAATAAAAAAGATAAATATTACATTTAGGTCCCTGGAGGGACCTAAATACAAATACCAAAAACCGCCTGGGGTCCTGTGTAAATTTTCCATATGCGCGGGGACCTTTTTTCAGTTTCCAGAAACTTGGAGGACTTCCCTGTAAAATACCCAGGTACGCACGTGAGGCACGTGCTTCAGGAGCGTTCTGCAATTATGTTAAAGCCCGGGGTCCTTCGTGCAATTTACCTAGGCCCTCACGTGCGTCGCACGTGAGGGACCTAGGCTCGGGAGGCTGCCTCAGGTTCAGGACACGTGGCTTCATCTGATGGTTCGGCTCGAGGTTCGGTGGAACCGAGCTTGTTGGAGCGGACTTAGGCTTGGGGCGTCCACGTGGCGTCATCACGGCCGTCCAATCAAAACGATCGGACGGTATCTGCATCTCCACTCTCCTCCGCAGGTCACCGGAGAAGGCGGGGCTCCGGCGACCTGCTGGTAGCTCCGTCGTGCTCCAAAGAGTGGTCTGAAGGTAGCCGAAGCTCGCTGGATATCTCGCGGAGGTCCTGGAGTCATTACGAAGTTCCAAGGCTGATCGGAGGTGATGGTCGAAGGAGCTTCGTCGGAGGAGAATTGCTTGAAGATGCTACGACGCAAACACTGGCCATTGAGGGTCCTGCAAGGGTTAGTTAGCTGAAGCGTGCATGCGAGGTTGTGTGAGATGAGTGGGGAGTGAGCGGGGGCCGTGAGGCATAGGGAGGTGGTGGCTCGGAGCTCTTCCTTTGGCGGAGCAGAGGAGGAGGTGGCGGAGGGTGGTTGAGGTTGTGGAGAAAGAAATGGTGGTGGCGGAGGGTAGCGCGAAGGTGAGGATGGAGCTGTGAAGCTTGTGGGTGGATCAGATGAGGGTGACGACGAGTGAGTGGGTTGATAAAAATGAATAAAGTAAGGAAAAAATCACCTTGCCGGAGCAAGGTGTTGGCAGAGTAGGAAGCGTGTGGTTGAGCTCCATTGGAGCTCGGGGGTCATCGCTCGTCGTGCTCGGCCATGCACGGAGCTTGAGCAACCACCATGGTGGCGGAGCTTACATGGCATAGCTGCCATGGATCATACCAGGGCTTCGGCCGTCGTCGCCTCCATGCGAGGGCTCCTCCGCTGTCACCGGAGAGCGGAAGGCTGGGCCGAAGCCCCAGAATGGTGGATAAGTGTGTAGGAGGCGGGTGATGACTTAAATAGGCGGAGGACGTCCGGCGGTTACGTGGCGGGGGAGGGTTGTTTGAATGGAGGTAGTGAAGGCTGAGAGTAATGGCGGGGAGAGTTGGGGGATACGCGAGGCAGGCGGAGGAATGGGCTACGTGGCGGAACGTTTAGATGAGTAGGGGGTGGCATGAGGCGCCTTCCAAAATTGGAAGGGGGCGACGCGTCGGAGAGGATAATTGCTGGGCTCGGAGGTAGATGATGAGCAGTGGCCGTTGGATCTAGCAATCCAACGGCTAGAATGGTGGCGCGGATGGGCGATTGGGATTAGATCGAAGGTCTGATCGAGCGGTTCCGATTTGAGTGGATATGAATGGTCAGATGGGGTTTAGGCTTCAATCTGATGGTGAGAAATAGTGGGGTGACGTGGAGTGCGGGGAAGCGTTGGATGGTATATGATCGGGCGGTTGTGGTTAAGGCAGAAAGGAGCGGATGGGATTAGATCTGGGGGAGATCCAATGGTGGGAAAGAAATGAGTGGCATGGCAGGTGGAGAGGCGTTAGATGATAAGGCAATCGTATGGCTGATGTGAAGAGGCGACGTGGCATGAGGAGGAGCGTAGGATGAGGGATGGTTGGGCGGTTGTGGTTAAGGCGGAAAGGAGCGGATGGGATTAGATCTGGGGGAGATCCAATGGTGGGAAAGAAAGGAGTGGCGTGGCAGGTGGAGAGGCGTTAGATGATATGGCGATCGGACGGCTGATGTGAAGAGGCGACGTGGCATGAGGAGGAGCGTAGGATGAGGGATGGTTGGGCGGTTGTGATTGAGGCGCGAGTGTGCGGTTGAGATCAGATCTGAAAGTCAGATCTGACGACTGAGAATGGGCGAAGGATGGATGGATGAGATGAGGGCGGATCGAAGGAGATCAGATGGTCAGGGCGAGCGCCGGGTGGCAGAAGGGGAGGCGGGCCACGTGGGCGGCCCAGAGGGCGCCACGTGGCCCAATCAGAAAATTCAGAAGAATAAATACAAAGAAAAATACGAAAGAAATAGTTAGAGGCAAAATTAGGAAAAAGTCAAAACATGAAAGTTGCTTGTCTCGACGAGATCTACAACTTTCATGTAGTACAAAAAGCCAAAAGAGGTCATTTGTACAAAAAGTAATTTTGGAGGTATTTTTAAAGGGCTAAAAATACCGGCTTTTTGGTTTTGAGATGTTTTTTGTATTTTTTAATCTTTTTAATGGTCAGTGAATTATGGACAATTAATCTATCTAATTTTTAGGGGTTTTTGATGATAAAATAAATACAAAAAATAAAGGAAATTAAAAACAATTAAATAAGGTTAATTAAAAATAAAGGAAATTAAAAACAATTAAATAAGGTTAATTATACACAATATGATACAAGATAAAAATAAAGAATTAAAGGAGATTTTTATTGCTTTGATTAAGCTGGGGTTTAATATGAGACTTTTAGCATGATGAATATGAGATTCATCATACCCTATACTTAAACCATGCTCGTCCTCGAGCATCTAAAGAATGAAGGAGTCAGATTAATTCCTGACAGTGCAAGTGAAGATTTCAAGGCTCGATCTTTCGAGGACTCTTAATTTAAGGGATCCTAAAATTCTGGGTTTATCCAAGCCTTAGTCAGAAGAATCCAACTTCTCTAATTATCAGACTCTCTTTTTGTACATACAATATAAGGATATGAAATTAAGTGTACTGAATTTCATGAGAGTCGAGTCGAGGCATCACTCAAAGTTCCAGTCTCAAAGACTCTCCTCTAGATCTAATCCTCAATACTAGGGAATAAGTCTATTCTTGCTTTAATCAACTGTCTCATTAGTTTGTCAGACTTGAAATTGTAGATGGACGACCAGATGATGGAGGGCATGGGATTGTGTCTATTTTTCTCTACCTCACATTGGAACAAGGGGCCTCTCGAGTGCTTTTTACTCAACACATGTAAATTTTTATATTGTTGATCAATGTGTCCGTTAAGAGAGTTGGAGTCGTCAGCACTTGTTTTTCTGGGAGTACACCGGGGTGTGTCTTTTCTGAGTATCTAAGATACCTTCGACACCCAGACTTGTATCGCTTACGATGCAGGGCCCTTTTTGTGGTGTCAGCCCGACTCCTTAGTCCTAATTAGCGCTTGGTCCAAGTGGACACTTTGAAAATGTTTGGGAGCGCTCGCCATTGGTGGAAGCTCATTTGTAATTTGACTTTGGTATTTAGAGCTTTTTCTTAGACATTTCTTTTCTTTTGTTGGCTAGCTCCACTGCTTTTACCAAAAGTTGGCGCACACTGATCAACAATTTCCATTAAGTTTCATCACAGCCTGGCACATAGGTAAATATCAAAGAGATAACATATGAATCTTGTTCACATACTGGCTAGGGTTTTGCTGACACTCAGGTTTTCTGAAGCCTTCATTAACTTTATCCCATCCTCGAATATCATTAGATCATATCTAAACTCAAATCTCTAGTCCTAGTTCCTCAAGTGATATCTCAACTCATCTCATCAATCATGCAGTTGTGAAGGTGACTGTGTTGATCATATTCTTTTTGAAGGTAGAGATGAAGAGTGCAATATAGCGCTCACATCTTTCAAACTAGGGAAGTGTGGATTTTTAAGTTTAAAAACCCTAATGACTAAGGCGTGTTAACTCAGACTCTCAAGATCACAGAAATCCAGTGTCCTCAAAATCCTCAAGCCTTGAGTGAGCGTGAATGTGTCAGGAATACACCAACTCCTTAGTGATTTTTGGGTGATTTTTTACTTTTGCAGATTTTTATGGATTTTAATTTTTGCATTTTTAAAAAAAACTTTGGAGAGACAATGACTGGCCTAGGCTCAAATGAATAAAAGTATCTACTCTCGGCGGGTATGGGTGTAAGTACGAGCCGATAAACGGACCCGTGATCCTTAAGGACGGAGCCATATGCAGTGTCCTTTAAACCACCCACTCTGCTAAGAGAGACCGATGTTCCCTCACTGAAAGTGTCTACTAAGCCTAGTAGTCAGAGTCTAATTCAAAGAAAGGTTTTCAAATTTTCATCATTTATTTTATTTTATTATTTTTTTAAAAGGAATAATTACACAAACTAATCCCTCAATTTTTAAGAAAATAATTTACAAGGTTTTTACAAAACTCAGTTCACAAGATTACCAAAATCCAACCCGAAAATAAAATTTTCAAAAAGTTTTAAAAACACGAGCTATGGCTAAAGTAAATATACAGTAATATACGGTATACCCCCCATACCTAAATCTTGCTATGTCCTCATAGCACAAGTGTCATGAAGCCATGGCTTGATCAAATACAGGATGATATAGCGAAACTGAGGAGGAGGGTCCCCCTATACTTAGGTCAAAAATCGACCCGAGTACAAGAAGATAATTTGAGGGAAGGATGAGCAAGCGGGTGATGAGCGTCCCGAGCGACTAAGGCAAGATAGGTGTCAATGGTCGTTGCGACCTCAACCTCTCGGGCATGGACTCAATCCAGAAAAAGTAAGGAACCACCAAAATCAAAGATAAATCGATAAAACACGAGAGCGGTCCTTGCTATTTTATTTTACCTGGTATAGTTACCAGGGTCGAACACAAGGAGCATGAGATGGACGAGACGGTCTACAAAGTAGTGAAAAATAAATATAAAATAACCGAAGGTATTTTTGGTGGATTTTTAAATATTTTTAATTTTTTTGCATTTTTGAAAATAAGGAAAATATAAAACCAAGGAAAAAGCCAACAAACAAATATTTATAAAACACTCCAAAAAAGTCAAAAAAATCAAACAAAAATTGTTTTTAAGTTTTTTATATTTTTAAGTGTTTTTGGTGAATATTTTAGAATTTTCCAATTTTTAGTCGATTTTATAAAAATCAACAAAGGGGAAAACAGTGGATCAATGTGCAGCCAGACTTGAAAGGCCAATTAAAAATATATAATTGGCCTATAAAAAATTGAAGACAATTTTTATGAAAAGTAAATACAAAAACTGAACTACAGAAAAAGAGTTTATTTTTTTGAATTTTATAGAATTTTTTGTAAGATTTTTAATGTTTTGTAATTTTTTTGGTTTTCTAAGTCCAAATGAGATAAAAATTGGATATAAGCTTAAAAACAACAAGACAAACAAACACTAATTGTTTTAGAATTTTTAAGTGATTTTTTGTATTTTTCTTTGATTTTCTAAGTTAGACAGTAATAAAAATCAAGGTTTTTGATTTTTTAGAAATAACAAAAAGCCTCGAAAATGTCCCAAAAAATAGGGAAATTTTTAGACAGTGGCAGGAGCCAGGTGCCCAAATTTCACTCAATTTGGTTTTGATTTGATATTTTATTCAATAAAAACAAGGCACACAGCAAGCAAGGACCTAAGTGCAAGAAAACATACTTCTAGGGCCAAGCAATAACAAATATAAAAAGATCAGGGCCGATACTGCAAATAGTCCAAAAATACATGAGCAATACACGTGACTGGCATTATGGTCAGAGGGGGGACCTACCCCCGGGGGAATATATTCTTTCACGGGAGAAAGAATGGCTAGACCCCTTGGGGGAAGACAGGGCTTAGCCTCACAAGCTAGGTGACATGTATGGTTCACGACCAAGCCTGAACTCCTGACTCCGAAGATGACATGCGGTTTTTTCCGTCTCATAGCAGCCAACGGATCAGAACTCTTCCACCCGCTTAGAGAAGAAGGGTAGGAATAGAGGCGGGCGTACTATTGCGCTTTGTCCACTTTCACAGGTTGAGGATCTGATTCAGATATACAGGTGGGATCCGTCGACTTGGACTGCTTTCTTAGGGCATTTCTGTAATTTTTATTTAAAAAGATGCAAACATTAACACACAAAAGTTTAAGACTAAAACTGCAAATAACCCAAGCCTCACGTGTCGATGCATGTGTCTCACATAAACATGGACTAGTTTACAAATAACAAAAAACTACGGTCCTAGATGCAATTGTTCCAAAAAAAAGAACAGAAACAGGACCAAACGACAAAAAGAAAAAGAGGAGGGGCCTAAGTGAAATTAGCCCTATTATTAACGATCGACAGACGAGGGGAGCGCCACGTGGATGATCGACGACTAAGATGCGTGGTACCCCTTCGTCGATGGACGCTCCAGATGAGGTCCTCTGGCGATCCGACGACTGCTAGCTCCTCGCAAATGGACGGACAAGATCTAAACTGGGCGAGGGGCTCTATCGGACGGTGGCTGAAGCTTCTCCAAGAACAGCTCGCCGGCGAACTTCGTCGGCTCGATATGCGTGGTGGAGGGCTCCTCCGGTGTTGCTCGAAGCTAGGAAATGACGGTCTCGGTCGTCCGCAACTAATGGGTGGCTCCGGTGAGGCTAAGGATGCCTGAAGGTCCTCGGCGGCGTGAGGTGCTCAGAGCTGTTGTTCCTGAACATTTGGACCCCCATATGGGGTCCTTTTGACCTGCAAGCTGCACAGAACGCTTCCTGGGTCGAGGACAAAGTGCCTCGACACAGTGAGAGGTGGAATAGGTGATCAGATGAGGCGGGGCGGAGGTATACGGCAAAGCGACGGCAGAGAAGACCCGAGCCTTGGTTCCGGGGCGAACCAAGGTGATCGGAAGTGCGGAGAACATGGGTAGAGATCTCGTGGATGTGATGGTCGGGTCGGATGATTGAATGGGTGGACGGAGCGAGGTGAATCGGCCGGCGAAGGCCGATGGCGCAAATGGGGAAAATCAGAAATTAGCCTAACCTAAGGGGTATCGAGGGTATCTGATTGATGTAATCGACTGTGCTGGAGATCAGGGAGCTCCTGGGGTCGTCGCCTCAATGGCTCATCGAGGCCAGAGGCTCAGCTCGCTCGGTGGTGGAGCACGGCGGCGAAGCTCGCCGGATCAGTGGTTGCAGCCCTCTACTCCTCACTACGACACTCCCCGTCGCTAGCTGTCACTCTAGGGAGAAGAATGGAGGTCCTTGGACTGGAAGGCGATGGCCAAAGATCCGGCTAATGGAGGGGGAAGAAGTTGATATATACTCGTAGGGGTCCGGCAAGATGGAGGTCGGGTGAGTGAATCGGAGCTCAGATCCCTATGCAACTCCCAGGGCGTGGATCAGGGATGGATCAAGTGTAATCGGGACCCGAGGTTTGGATGATTGGTGATCGGATCATGCTTGGAAAAATAGACGAAGTCGGGTCGGGAGCAAAGATCCGTCACTGGGTGGTCCTGGAGGGAGAGTTGATCGGGGGTCAACAATCCCCCATGGACCAATGGAATAATTCCATTGGAAATTATTTTCAAAGATCAAAATAAAGCTGATAATGACCTTATTTCAAAATATTTACAAAATGAAAAATATTTAATTATTTTCAAATATTTTTTTAGTGATATTTATTTGTTTTTTTGAAATATAAATTATGCATTTACATTATATTATTATTATATACAGGTATATTTACATATGTATTTTTTTTTAATTCTTTATTTTTATACAATTATTCTAATTTTATATTTTATTTATTTACAACATAAAATTTGAAATAAAAATGTATTTTTATTTTATTTTTATGATTTATTTACATTAGTAAAATAAATAGATCTATATACATATGTACATGGTATATATACAATGTGGGAGATGAATTTTATTATTTTTCTTTTTATTTTTATTTTTCTGATTTTTATTTTATTTTTATAAATATGTACAAGGTATTGAAAATATATTTTTATTTAGAGGAAAGTAAAATTATTTATATACATGTGTATGTACAAGCATGATTGACCCTATCTCCCTCTACTCGGTTTCTTTTGCAGTCAGACCAAGGCTTGGCCCTTCCTTGGGATTAGGTCGCTCAATATTTATTCTAAATATTTCCCTTTTTTTCTTTTATTTCTTTATTCTTTTATTTTTACACAAAACATGCTAATTATTACTATTTACACAATGCATGCATTTTAGTAATTTATTCTATTTACACATATCTACTTGGTGTTTTGCACAGGTTTTTAGCTAAAATAAAAGAATAAAGAGTAATGAATGAGGATTCATCACCCCCCATACTTAAATTTGCTAGTCCCTTAGCAAACACTTATTTGAAAAAGAAGTGAAAAAGAAAGGAAAAAGAAAAAGAGGGGAAAATGCACGGATCAGTGCTAATTATTAAACTTGCCTTCATTAAATTGAAATATGGAGCTCGGTCAGATCTTTGGATTATTAATGTGTCGGAACATTATTTGGATTTAAGTTTAAAACTTAACAGCCTCTAAGATCCACTAATCTATAGTCAAGACTCCTCAATAATCCAGATCAGACAAGTCTACATACACAAACCCTGAAGACCATGAATCTTTCCTTGTACAGTTTAAGTGAGGTATAGCTCTCCACCTCAGAAGTAGCAAAATGACAACCCTCCCCAACAAGGTAACTCTAATGCCCTAGTCTGACCACTCTTTCCTCGAGGAGCAGGGTATTTCCTTCTAAGTTCAAGTTCAACTGGCTCAAGAAGAGGGGGAAGAAGAGAATGGACCATGGCCAGTGTAGCCATGTATCCCTGGGAGCTCAACCAGTGTAGCTAAGTCTCCCTGCTGCAAGCTACATAAGATGGAACATGAGTCTCAAGTTTTGCTTATTGCACTATATACACTCTGGTGGGATTATCATTTTCTATCAGACCCATCACTTTTTTGGAGGTATTCTTTTTCTTTTTGCTTTTTTTTGATGTGTATCTGTACAACATATCTACAAAGTGCAGCATATATACACAAGGAGTCTTTCCTCTTAAGCCAGTAGACTATCCCTCTTTTGAAGCATTATTGCAACCCACAACTCCTGTTGTTAGGCCTCATGGCAACCAGACCAAGTTGAGACGCACTTCCTTCACTATAAGAAGAAGAGAGGTTCCGCCTAGAAGTACTACCCTCATATTCTACCTCAGGTCAAGGAAGACTGCCTTCTCACCACCTCATCCGTAGAGAGCTCGATGTAAAGTGTGGGTCCAAGTCAAGCCATTGTCTATATGAGTCATGTGTGTGTTGTTAAGTGCTCTACTTAGGCTCATTGAGATTACATATGTTCATAGCCTAGTGGACTCAAAGAATTAAGTCACCATGGACTTGAAAAGTCTCAACCCTAAGCCCTATAAGGTTCCTCTTATAATTAGGTGGATTAAGATCTTAACCAAGCTCCATTTTCCAATTTAATTCCAGGCTAGTTTAAATGTCAACTATGATCCAGGAAAAACTATACAATTATTTACAAAGATACAATTTACAAAATATTTACACATGTGCAAAATTTTTGAAAAATGTTTCGAAAACATGGATGTATACATGAATGCAAGTTTTGCAAAATATGTACACAAATTTACACAAGGTTTTTGCAAACTTTTGATTTTCAAAATATTTTACAAAAATTTGGTATTATATACTTAGTTTTGATATGAAAAATATTTACAAACCATTTACACAAAAGATTTTTACAAAAAATAATTTGTACAACTAGCTATGTATGTGCAATACAAGAATTTTTATTTACAAGGAAAATTTTATTTTTTATGGATTTTTAGGTTTTGGCCATTTTTATTTATTAACACACTCACACAAAGTACGAGTTATGGTTAAAGTATATATGGAATATATACACACCCCCTATACTTAGCTCGAACGATGTCCCCAGAGTCAAGAGCGATGAAGAAGACATAACTCGTGCTTATTATAGGGAAGTGAAAAGGAAGGCTATATACAAAGATGAATAAAAGAATAGAAATGCAAGAGGATCTCGGGGTTTCCCCCTATACTTAGGATCAAATAATCCTAAGTATAGCAGGCTGTACACAAAGGGAAAGCCGAGTGAGAATGTACATGGTCTATCTCCCCTATACTTAGGGTAAAATATCCCTAAGTATAGGCAGCAAAACAGAGGTAGAAAAACACGAAGAAAACAAGTATGTACAAGATGTAAGGGCATCACTCCCCCTATACTTAAGGTGAAGAATCCTTAAGTATAGGCAGTGACAGAAGTGATGAAATGGAACGAAAGGAACAACTCGGTGTTTCCACCCCCTATACTTGGGATGAGGTATATCCTAAGTATAGCAAAGATAATCCTATATGAGACCTGGGATGAAAACAAAAATGGAAGAAAGAATGATCAAACCAAGACAAAACGCGTATATACAAAAGGATACAATGTTGAGGTGCCTCTCAACAAGCGCTAGGTTTTACGCCCCTAGCTGGGCGCAAAGGCTAGGATAACGCTGTGTCAAGATTCAGGACGGCATCTGTAAGGCGAATGTCGTACTGTCGTCGTAGTCTCGGTATGAGAACATCGACGAAATCAAAAGTGTAAAGAAAGACACCCAGGTATGCAATCAGTCGGGTGTCTTCTACCGGCCAAGGATATGGTAAGATGCGATCGGGATCCGGTAGCACAAAAGAAATCAATGGCTCATGATCAGATTGGAGTGGAAGTGTAAAGCTGAAGAAATCAAACGTGGAGAAGGATGGATTAGTCATGGGATCCTCCACGTTGATCAGTGTCTCAAAAAGGTGTAGAGAGTGAAGATCAGGTGACTCTCTAAGAAGACTGATATCCGATGTATATAATAGAGACAAATCGTGCAGATCATCGAATATCTCCAGGATCGGCTCATCCTCGCGAGGGTCGTCAAGGTGAGATGACTCAGAATCAGATGGATCAGAAGACTCGGTTTCATGATCCGCCAGATCGGATACACAATCAGAAGGTGAAACCGAGTATTCATCGTGTATTGCACCCTCCCGCAGATAACCCTCGGGGAGGATTGCAAGATCAGAGGTGAGAACTAGAAGATCATGATCTATCAAGGCATCTGTGTTGCTGTCAAGCACCCACTTTGTGCATCAGGCTATATCATTATCTGAAGTTCGGCTCTCGACAATCTGGAAGCATGAGAAGGTACTGGTCAACACCATAGAGGATGTCAATGTGTCTGCGGCTGATCCTCGCTCTGCGGCAATGCTGGCTGTTATCAGGTCCTCAACAAAGGTATCTGTCTCATCAAAATGGAGGAAAAAAGGCTCGAATACGGGACTATATGTGTCTGGTCTCTCAGAGTGGTATCCCATATCGAGCTTCGGCTACTAGGCTGAGTCATGGTGTCTGTAGGACTCTGAGAAGTGTCTCTACAGAAAGGAAGCTGAATCCTCCGGGACTGGGCTCTGAAATGGCTGGCTTAATGGTTGTAGTAGCAGGGGCTCCTCCATCTCCTGAAATATCAGAAGATCTGATATCCAAGAGTCGTCAACTGAAAACTCTGAGGCTAACTCGAACTCTAGCTGGACGACCAACGGGAACTCGAGTAGACTCTGGGTTAGAATCTCCACTGTAGCAGTCATCTCCTCTGTACTCTGTGGTGATGCAGAATCCAAGTCCTCGGGCTGGTGTGTAATTGTATCCGCATGTAGTGTGACACACCTTACTGGTATTGCAACATCCTCATGTGTCGTCCTGACTACGGCATCTCGTGAAGATGGTCTCTGTGAAAGTAACCTCGAGATGGTATCCAACAACTCCATGTCGGAACTGCGGTGGAACTGCCACATGAGGTAATCACCAGTGCTATCTGCTCTGTGGTCATCCCCCGCATGGAGATCTGAATAAGGTCAGTCAGTGAAACTCCGTGCTCGGGAAATCTCCTCAAGAGGTCAAGGAACCTCGGCCATGCCTCATGCAGTGGCTCATGGGGGTCTACTGAAAAGTCTGTGATCAATGACCACATCATCTCTGCTCTACACTGGGGAAAGTATCTATGTAGAAACTCTCGGCGTAGCTCTCCCCACGTAGCGAATCTCCTTCCCAATCGATGGTGCCATCTCATGGCTCTATCCTGAAGTGTAAACGGAAAGGTCTTCAACATCATATCCTCTGCAGTGATATCTGAATAGATCTGTATTCTGCAAAACTCCTCGAAGACAGACATGTGAAGATAGAGCTCCTCGTGCACCTCTCCCGAGAATGTTGGCAGTCTCTGAATAAGCTCCAAATTCAGAATGAATGGACCTAGTGTAGAAGCTGACTGAGCTCCCTGTCTTATCTTCTCATCCACCATACTGGCATAGGAGACCTCTGATACTCGTGTCCGCTCTCTATGATCGCGTGCGAAGTGCACTCTCAACTCAGCAGTGGCATCGTCCGAGCCTCGTATATGCTCCATATGATCTCCGCGGACGTCTAGTGCAACATGTCCAAAGTAATGAAAGTAATACGAGGGAGGGAACGGGAGGTTGGTCGAAGATCCGACCTCCCTCGAAGGTGGACCGGACTAATGGTCAGAAGGTGAAGAAGCCGCAAGAGTCGGCAAGAAGTGAGGGGGATCCATCATCCAAGGATAAAGAAGAGGAAGAGAAAAGACCGAAGGGAGGGTGGGTGGGAGAAAGATAGATGAATATATGGAGAAGATAGATGAGAAGAAGGCAGAAGGGATCTAGAAACACACAAGATGAGAAAGCAAACCCTCGATTCACCTACTCAACACTGAGCTGAAGACCGTAAGGGATCAGTCAGTTATCTTGTCAATTTTATTTTAGGTGATTAAGTCAGTCTTTCAGAGCGATTACGTGAGCTGATAAGAATCCAATATTCTCAACAGATTGTCCCGAATAAAAGGCCGGTAGTCAGTCAAGAAATCGGATATGGCTCTAGCCTAGGATGTGGGTCGCTCTCTCGCTCATCCAAACCAAACAAGGAGGGGGTTACTCTCCCTAAGACAGATTTTTAAATAAGGTGTCTTTTAGGTCAAGTGTGATTAGCAGTCCTGATTTTATTATTTTTCTTTTTATGTATTTTTCAAAAATCGTCTAACGAATTTTCCGATTTCCTTTTATTCCTAAGTCCAGAAAAACAGGGGGAGGAAAGCGGAAAAGTCGATGCGCGACAAAATCAATGATGCATACACGAGATAGAAGGCGTACCTGACTCCAGTAGTCTACATGCAATTATGATCCGCGTATAAATTTAAACTACCTATATGGATGCAATGCGAGAACCATCTTAAACAAATGCTCCTATTATCGTGAAGCACTGATTTTATTTGCCTAAGTCCAGACGTAATCTATAGGAACATATATTCTTATTAGGGTTGTGGACCTAAGGCTACCTGGCTCAACGAAATAAAAACCTAAGTCTAGGGGCTCAAGCACAGAAATCCACGTGAAATCAAAGAAAACGAAAAACGAGAAAACCACAACATGATAGGGTCCCCCGAGCACACCGGTGCTCGGCGAAACAGACCCTGCAATCACAAGTCTCTGAAAGTCCGGGTACTTGTATTATTACAATAATCAAATAGTCTGCAAGTATACTAACTATCCTAAGCTAATCTACTACTCCCGTGCACCTGCTCGTATCCTCGTGCTCTCCTGCAGCTCCGTGCAGAAGGGAGCCACCTCCGAATCCCGTGGTTGCGTCGGCTCTTCGAGAAAAACCGCCTCGGTCCTCGGGCCCTCGCAAGAAGTCAAACAAGATTGGGTCAGAAACAGTTATTATAAAAATGCAAGACAAAATAAGATAAAATAAAATATATGCAAAAATGGAAATAAACACACAAAATAAAAACAGGAAAAAACAAAATAAAAGAAAATAAAATGAAAAGAAAACAAAGAAATCAAAAAGCCACGAAAAGCCGCCGATGAACGAAAAGCCGCTGGAAAAGCTACGAAAAATAAAACTGAATAAAAACTGAAAAATAAAGACTACTAAGCCGTACTCCCCAACAATGGTGCCGTTCTGATGAGCGGCCCGAGCGACTATGGTAAGATAGGTGTCAATGGTCATTGCGACCTCAACCTCTCGGGCCGGGACTCAATCCAGAAAAAGTAATGAACCACCAAAATCAAAGATAAATCGATAAAATACGAGAGTAGCCCTCGCTAGTTTATTTTACCTAGTATAGCTACCAGGGTCGAACACAAGGAGCACGAGATGGCCGAGACGGCCTACGAAGTAGTCAAAAAATAAAAAAAAATAAACAAAGGTATTTTTGGTGGATTTTTAAATATTTTTATTTTTTTTCTATTTTTGAAAAATAAGGAAAATATAAAACCAAGGAAAAGCCAAAAAACAAATATTTATAAAACACTCCAAAAAAAGTCAAAAAAATCAAACAAAAATTATTTTTGTGTTTTTTATATTTTAAGTGTTTTTGATGAATTTTTAAGAATTTTTCAATTTTTAGTCGATTTTATAAAAATCAAGAAAGGGGAAAACAGTGGATCAATGTGCAACCAGACTTGAAAGGCCAACTAAAAATATATAATTTGCCTATAAAAATCTGGAGACAATTTTTATGAAAAGTAAATACAAAAAATGAACTACAGAAAAAGAGTTTGTATTTTTTTGAATTTTATAGAATTTTAAGAATTTTTGTAAGGTTTTTAATGTTTTGTAATTCTTTTTGGTTTTCTAAGTCCAAATGAGATAAAAAATGGATAGAAGCTTAAAAACAACAAGACAAACAAACAATAATTTTTTTAGAAATTTTAAGTGAATTTTTATATTTTTCTTTGATTTCTAAGTTAGACAGTACCAAAAATCAAGGTTTTATAACAAAAAGCCTCGAAAATATCCCAAAAAATTAAGAAAATTTTTACACGGTGGTAGGAGCCACGTTCCCAAATTTCACTTAATTTGGTTTTGATTTGATATTTTATTCTATAAAAACAAGGCACACAGCAAGCTAGGACCTAAGTGCAAGAAAACATACTTCCAGGGCCAAGCAATAACAAATATAAAAATATCAGGGCCGATAATGCAAATAGTCCAAAAACACACGAGCAATACACGTGACTGGCATTCACAGTAGCATTTCTGTAATTCTTATTTAAAAAGATGCAAACATTAACACACAGAAAGTTTAAGACTAAAACTAAAACTGCAAATAACCCAAGCCTCATGTGTCGATGCACGTGTCTAACATAAACAGGGACTAGTTTGCAAATAACTAAAACCTAAGGTCCTAGATGCATTTGTTCCAAAAATAAAAAGAACTGAAACTAATATTTACAGGACTAAACGACAAAAAGAAAAAGATGAGGGGCCTAAGTAAAATTACCCCTATTATTAACGATCGACGGATGAGGGAGCGCCACGTGGATGATCGACGGCTAAGATGCGTGGTACCCCTTCGTCGATGGACGCTCCAGATGAGGTCCTCTGGCGATCCGACGGCTGCTAGCTCCTCGCAAATGGACGGACAAGATCTGAACTGGGCGAGGGGCTCTATCGGACGGTGGCTGAAGCTCCTCCAAGAATAGCTCACCGGCAAACTTCGCCGGCTCGATATGCGTGGTGGAGGGTTCCTCCGGTGTTGCTCGAAGCTGGGAAATGACGGTCTCGGTCGTCCGCAGCTAATGGGTGGCTCCGATGAGGCTAAGGACGCCTGAAGGTCCCCGACAGCATGAGGTGCTCGGAGCTGTTGTGCCTGAACATTTGGACCCACAGATGGGGTCTTTTTGACATGCAAGCTGCACAGAACGCTTCCTGGGTCGAGGGCAAAGTGCCTCGACCCGGTGAGAAGTGGAATCGGTGATCGGATGAGGCGGGGCGGTGGTCTCCAGCGAAGCGACGACAGAGGAGACCCGAGCCTTGGTTCCGGGGCGAACCAAGGTGATCGGAAGTGCGGAGAATGTGGGTAGAGGTCTCGTGGATGTGATGGTCGAGTCGGATGATCGAATGGGTGGACGGAGCGAGGTGAATCAGCCGACGAAGGCCGACGACGCAAATGGGGCAAATCGGAAATTAGCCTAACCTAAGGGGTATCAAGGGAATCTGATGGATGTAATCGACTGTGCTGGAGATCAGGGAGCTCCTGGGGTCGTCACCTCAACAGCTCGTCGAGGCCAGAGGCTCAGCTCGCTCGGTGGCGGAGCACGGCGGTGAAGCTCGCCAGATCAATGGCTGCAGCCCTCTACTCCTCACTGCGACACTCCCTGTCGCTAGCTGTCACTCTAGGGAGAAGAATGGAGGTCCTGGGACTGGAAGGCAATGGCCAAAGATCCGTCTAATGGAGGGGAAGAAGATGGTATATGCTCGTAGGGGTTCGGCAAGATGGAGGTCGAGCGAGTGAATCGGAGCTCGGATCCCTAGGCAACTCCCTGGGCGTGGATCAAGGATGGATCAAGTGTAATCGGGACCCATGGTTTGGATGATTGGTGATCGGATCATGCTTGGAAAAATCGACGAAGTCGGGTCGGGAGCAAAGATCCGTCACTGGGTGGTCCTGGGGGGAGAGTTGACCGGGGGTAAACAATTCCCCGTGGACCAATGGAATAATTCCATTGGAAATTATTTTCAAAAATCAAAATAAAATAGATAATGACCTTACTTCAAAATATTTATAAAATGAAAAATATTTATTTATTTTCAAATAATTTTCTAGTGATTTTTATTTATTTTTTTGAAATATAAATTATGCATTTACATTATATTATTATTATATACAGGTATATTTACATATGTATTTTTTATTTTTATTTTTAATTGTTTATTTTTGTACAATTATTTAAATTTTATATTTTATTTATTTACAACATAAAATTTGGAATAAAAAGGTATTTTTTATTTTATTTTTATGATTTATTTACATTAGTTAAATAAATAGATCTATATACATATGTACATGGTATATATACAAGGTGGGAGATGAATTTTATTATTTTTCTTTTTATTTTTATTTTTCTAATTTTTATTTTATTTTTATAAATATGTACAAGGTATTAAAACTTTTTTTATTTAGAGGAAAATAAAATTATGTATATACATGTGTATGTACAAGCATGATTGACCCTATCTCCCTCTACTTGGTTTCTTTTGCAGTCAGGCCAAGGCTTGGCCCTCCCTTGGGATTAGGTCGCTCAATATTTATTCTAAATATTTCCCTCCTTTTCTTTTATTTCTTTATTCTTTTATGTTTGCACAAAAACATGCTAATTATTACTATTTATACAATGCATGCATTTTAGTAATTTATTCTATTTACACATATCTACTTGGTGTTTTGCACATGTTTTTAGCTAAAATAAAAGAATAAAGAGTGATGAATGAGAATTCATCAGCAGGTCCCCCCATACTTAGGCTACAAATAGCCTAAGTAAGGTCTGAGTTAGGGGAGTGTCTGTACTATGATACACGGGTGGAGGGGGGGAGGGTTTGGTGAAATATACAGAGAGAGAGATTGTGAAAAATACAGAGGGAAGGGAGATGGGGTGAGGTGAGTGTGTATGTGCAAGTGTGTGTGGGGGGGGGGGGGAGATCATCAAGTGATCTACTTTTTCTTTTTTTCTTTTTTTTACAACATGCAAGCCCTTTAGGAGGACCGTTGAAATAAATATGCACACGCAACAATTTTTTTTACAATATGCAAATGCAGGCTGATTGATAAAAGGTCCTAAAATTTCCTTCACCAATTCTTCTGTGTCCTCTTCAGCAGAAGCTCCCGACTTCACGCCTCCATGAAGATCAAGCGTCCTCAATTTTCATGGGCCCTGCCACAAAAGAGAAAAGTTAGAAAAATACATAGGAAATTAATCAACAGTCATGATGAAATGAGGACCTAAAAATTTTGAAATTATTCGACAAAGAAAATCAAAATTCAACAATTAAGTTAAGTTGCTATGTCCCCGGCAACGACGCCATTTGATGAATGCAAAATTTTCCTCTTTAATAATCTTGAATTGTGGTAGTATTGGAGGCAAATTCGGTCTAGCAAAAACCACACACGTTTGAATGTTGTGGAGTATTTATACTTGACAAGTCTACCAAGGTCGAACGCAAGGACACAGCTACTTAATCTTTTTTATCGAATTTTGATCAATGAAGCACATATGTGAATAAATTCTCAATTACTGGTCTGCAAGATGCACTATGCTAATTACAATGCAATACTATGATGTATGCAATTTTTAGTTGATTTTAATGTAATTATAGGAGGAAGCATGATAGAAATGCAAGAGAACTTATATGCTGATAGAAGATTACAAATATACCCTAAATAATTATGAGCAACATAATAGAAATGGAAATCAATGTCATTTTAATCACAATATTAAAAACAGCCATCAAATCAGAGCAAGGACAAGGGAACAAGGTCATCATCTATCACAAAAGTTCACTTCATTGAAAACAGTGGCAGATGAGAAAATTAAACATGCTATGATGTAGAGGACAAAACAATAATCAAAACGACACTAAAATCATGCAATTTGGACATACGATGCTTAAGTTATGAAGAAAACAATGTAGGGGCATAATTGTAATCAAAATGCAAGAAATAAAAAGATATATATTACATTTAGGTCCCTGGAGGGACCTAAATACAAATACCAAAAATCGCCTGGGGTCATGTGTAAATTTTCCATATGTGCGGGGACCTTTTTGCAATTTCCAGAAAATCGGAGGTCTTCCCTATAAAATACCCATGTACGTACGTGAGGCATGTGCCTGGGGACCATTCTACAATTATGTTAAAGCCCGAGGTCCTTCATGCAATTTACCCAGGCCCTCACGTGCGTCGCATGTGAGGGCCTAGGCTCACGAGGCTGCCTCAGGTTCGGGACATGTGGCTTTATCTGATGGTTCAGCTCGAGGTTCGGTGGAACCGAGCCTGTTGGAGTGGACTTAGGCTTGGGGCGTCATCACGACCGTCCGATCAAAACGATCAGACGGTATCTGCATCTCCACTCCCCTCCGCAGGTCTCCGGAGAAGGCGGGGCTCCGGCGACCTGCTGGTGGCTCCGCCATGCTCCAAAGAGTGGTCTGAAGGTAGCTGAAGCTCGTTGGATATCTCGCGGAGGTCCTGGAGTCATTGCGAAGTTCCAAGGCTGATCGGAGGTGATTGTCGAAGGAGCTTCACCGGAGGAGAATTGCTTGAAGATGCTCCGACGCAAACACTGGCCATTGAGGGTCCTGCAAGGGTTAGTTAGCCGAAGCGTGCGTGCGAGGTTGTGCGAGATGAGTGAGGATTGAGCGGGGGTCGTGAGGCGTAGGGAGGTGGTGGCCCGAAGCTCTTCCTCCAACAGAGCAGAGGAGGAGGTGGCGGAGGGTGGTTGAGGTTGTTGAGAAAGGAATGGTGGCGGCAGAGGGTAGCACGAAGGTGATGATGGGGCTGTGAAGCTTGTGGGTGGATCAGATGAGGGTGACGACGAGTGAGCGGGTTGATAAAAATCGAATAAAGTAAGGAAAAAATCACCTTTCCGGAGCAAGGTGTTGGCGGAGGAGGAAGCCTGTGGTTGAGCTCCATTGGAGCTCGGGGTTCATCGCCCGGCGTGCTCGCCCATGCACGGAGCTTGAGCAACCACCATGGTGGCGGAGCTTACATGGCATAGCTGCCATGGATCAAACCAGGGCTTCGGCCGTCGTCGCCTCCATGCAAGGGCTCCTCCGTTGTCACCGGAGAGCTGGAGGCTGGGCCGAAGCCCCAGAATGGTAGATAAGTGTGTAGGAGGCGGGCGATGGCTTAAATAGGCAGAGGACGTCCGTCGGTTACGTGGCGGGGGAGGGTTGTTTGAATGGAGGTAGTGAAGGCTAAGAGTAATGGCGGGGAGAGTTGGGGGTTACGCGAGGGAGGCAGAGGAATGGGCTACATGGTGGAACGTTTCGATGAGTAGGGGTGGCCTAAGGTGCCTTCCAAAATTGGAAGGGGGCGACGCGTCGGAGAGGATAACGGCTGGGCTCGGAGGTAGACGATGAGTAGTGGTCGTTGGATCTAGCGATCCAATGGCTAGAATGGTGGCGCGGATGGGCGATTGGGATTAGATCGAAGGTCTGATCGAGCGGTTCCGATTTGAGAGGATATGAATGGTTAGATGGGATTTAGGCTTCAATCTAATGGTGAGAAATAGTGGGGTGACGTGGAGTGCGGGGAAGCGTTGGATGGTATATGATCGGACGACTGTGGTTAAGGCGGAAAGGAGCGGATGGGATTAGATCTGGGGGAGATCCAATGGTGGGAAATAAAGGAGTAGCGTGGCAGGTGGAGAGACATTAGATGATATGGCGATCAGACGGCTGATGTGAAGAGGCGATGTGGCATGAGGAGGAGCGTAGGATGAGTGATGGTTGGGTGGTTGTGGTTAAGGCGGAAAGGAGATGGGATTAGATCTGGGGGAGATCCAATGGTGGTAAAGAAAGGAGTGGCGTGGCAGGTGGAGAGGAGTTAGATGATATGGCGATCAGACGGTTGATGTGAAGAGGCGACGTGGCATGAGGAGGAGCGTAGGATGAGGGATGGTTGGGCAGAAGGGGAGGCGGGCCACGTGGGCGGCCCAGAGGGCGCCACGTGGCCCAACCAGAAAATTAAGAAGAATAAATATAAAGAAAAATACGAAAGAAATAGTTAGAGGAAAAATTAGGAAAAAGTCAAAACATGAAATTTGCTCATCTCAATGAGATCTACAACTTTCATGTTGGACAAAAAGCCAAAAGAGGTCATTTGTACAAAAAGTAATTTTAGGGGTATTTTTAAAGGGCTAAAAATACCGGCTTTTTGGTTTTGAGATGTTTTTGTATTTTTAGTCTTTTTAATAGTCAGTGAATTATAGACAATAAATCTATCTAATTTTTAGGGGATTTTGATGATAAAATAAATACAAATAAAATAAATATAATTAAAAACTATTAAATAAGGTTAATTATACACAATATGATACAAGATAAAAATAAAGAATTAAAGGAGATTTTTATTGGTTTGATTAAGCTCGGGGTTTAATATGAGACTTTTAGCATGATGAATACGAGATTCATCACGTGTCTGCCCACCGTACCGCACCACGTCAGGTCGGGTCAGGCTCGGGCTCGGGATTAGTGGTTGCAGCTATGGTTGCGACATGGTGTGGCGTGAAATAAAGATCAGGTCAGTTTTGTGTAACGCAGATTGATTTGAATTCCAAGGGACTTGTCCCTTAATCCTCTCACGATGCGTAATCATCCAGATGGCTTTAAGTATCACTATCAAAGCCGTGGAATAGGGTTATGAACACATTGTTACGGTTCTCATTCCCATCACCTCTCTTCTCTCTCGTGTGATCTCGGGCTTCGTCCATGGAGGGGACTTTCGAGACACCTAGGCATGGTGCACAACGTCGATGAGTGTGGAACTGTCATACCCTGGGAGCGGTACGTCAAAGCCCTATGCACCTGTAAAGCGGGGGATGTTGTCTCTCTATGGGGAGTGCTACAATAGGATGCTTCAGTTGTGATCTCTAACCATCTATTTCTTCGTTGCATCATTTGCTATGATGATTGTTTCTAATTTTTTCCCTTGCTCTAATCTGCATACGTTTTTAAAACATGTTTTTTCTTGTCATTGATGATTTGGATGCATACATACGGTGATTTAAATGGGAAAGCCTATTGTAAATCTAATTATTATATCTATATGCATGATGTGTTTTTCAACAATCTTAGAGAGACAGATCTATAACGTGATAAAATGTCTAATTTGAGGTTTCAATCTCGTTTGGATTTCACCGGAATGCCAGAGAAAATTGGGGGCCATAACTTCAAACATTGGTAGCAGCGCATGAAAATCTGGCTAACCACAATTGGCCTGATTTCAGTTCTAGAAAACGACTACCCTAAGGTCTCTGAACATAACCCAGATCCGGACGCGGACAAGGTGGCGAATGGATGGAAAGAACATGGCTGTCTGTATCATGGGTGCATCCTTACTCCATTGTTGAACGTTTTGTTCGATGTCTGTGTCCCATCCACCAAGACCGCTAAGGATATGTAGGAGGAACTGGATAAGAAGTATAATACAGAGGAATTGGGTATTAAAAATACTAAGTATCCAAGGTCTTGAAATTTCTGATGACGAGGAAAAATCGATTTCTAAACATGCTCATGAGTTTATGTTATTGCTCCATGGGTCAGCTAAGGCAGAAATGAAACTTCCTCGTAAATTTCAAGTCATATCGATCATTGAGAAATTTCTCAAGTCCTGAGAAGATTTTGGGATGTCCCTAAAATGCAAGAAAGGACAAATTTATCTAGATGATTTTAATGGTCTTAGTAACTATTGAAGAGGAACATAGGAAACAAAAAACATGTGATGCATGCTGATGTAACCCTTAAGATCAATATAATAACCTCAAAGGGAAATAATGCTAACGGGAAAAATAAGAAATTGAAAGCCAAGGGAAATTCAGAAAGAAAAAAACCAAATAGCAAACATTGCTGGTAGTGTGGACATGTTGGATACTTAAAGAAGGATTGTCCTTCTCTAACGAACCAATAGAAATACATGGATGCTGCCCCTCAAGCTCTCATGTTGACTGAGTGAGGCAGGCTTGGTGAAGGGCTTCGACCGTAGAACAATATGATGGGGAAAAATCTACAGCTAAGGTGCCTGGTTCAGGACAAGTCGAGCTGAGATTCTCAATTGGACGAGTTTGAAGTTTGCGCAGGGTGCTGCATGTTCCTGATATCAAGAAGAACGCCATGTCTGGATCTTTAGTAGTTAGAGAGGATTTCCAATTAAACAAGGTAGGTGCATGGTCATTAATAGCACCAAAACAAGAAGATTGTCATCATGAACTTCACTCTGTTGTTACTACTCGATACCATTATGTCAAAGGATTGAAGTTCAAGACTTAGTTCACTTTATTCCTGTGATAGTGAAAAGTGATAACTCATGTAAAGATTCAAACCAGAAGGTACCTTTACTGAAAGCAAGGTGTGGAAACATGAGATTTTTAGCTCTTCGTGTTTCAACAGTGAATTTGTCGGGGATTGTTGGAATTGACTTGTTGGGATGTTTAATGCAACTTGGTGGTCAATATCAAGCTGTATTAGTGTACCTCTATTATTGGAATTCAATGTTTCAACCCTATGGGGATGTTTTTTAGTCCCACATCGTGGAGTGTCAAAAGTAGCTCTTTGATTTTATATAGGAAGTCCAGAAACTAGTATGGAAACAGACTCACCTGCTCGCCACGCCGTGTCGGGTCAGGTCAGGTACGAGTACGGGTGCAGCATGGCATGGTGTGAAATAAAGACCGGATCAGTTTTGTGTAATCGCGAATTGATTTTAATTCTAAGGGATTTGTCCTTTAATCCTCTCACGATGCATAACCACCCTGACAGCTTTAAGTATCACACTCAAAGCCGTAGACTAGGGTTATGAACACATTTTATGGTTCTTCTCACCACCTCTCTTTTCCATCTCGCGATCTCGGGCTTCGTCCATACTTTTAGGTTCCTGGCCAGAAACTATTTTGTGAACCTTCTAGTTTCTTTTCACTTCTTTTCTTATGATTGTATCCCCGAACCTTGGGGATTTTTGAACCACTCATAACTTTACTTTTGATTGATATTTCTAGGGTAGCTAGATAACTATCATAGCGAGGTTTTCTTCCCTTTTTTGCATATTTTTCTCGCTTCTCATTGTGTTTTGATTTTTTAAACTTTGCTTCATTTTGAGTTTTGTTTAAGTTATTTTGAGCACGTAACTCGAGTTTTCTCCATTTTATCTACCTATATAGTATCATATACATTTTTCTATCA
The DNA here is from genome assembly GCA_037367405.1 of Ottelia alismoides. Lineage (NCBI taxonomy): Eukaryota > Viridiplantae > Streptophyta > Magnoliopsida > Alismatales > Hydrocharitaceae > Ottelia > Ottelia alismoides. The sequence goes on from JAZKJV010001716.1 coordinate 655,680, forward strand.
TTTATATACTATATAGTAATCAATTATTTCACAAAATTCATCACTTTGAAAATTAAAAAAATTTTGGAAAAAGATAAAATCAATAAAAATATAAAAACTATAATCAACAAAAAGATTTTCGTAAACAATTAAAATCACCAAAATATTTTCATCTCAAAAATCTTGAGCATACTTTTTGCCTCCTTGTGTTAAACCCAGGGAGACTTGCCTTGTTAATAATTTGTGAACAATAAAATCAGAGAGAGTCGCCTATTATTCTTCTATTCCTCTCGTATCTCTATCTCTCTTCTACTTTATTCAATTTTCTTTGATAGACACACTCTTGTCCTCCATGGTTGTCTACAACTGACATCATTCATTCATTTTAACACGAGGGAAGAACGTTATATTAGGAGGATGTATAAAAAACTAGATAAGAGAGGGGTCGAGCGGCTCTGGTGGGTCGCATGCATAAAGGCAGTGCAAGGGATATTTTGATCGGGGGTAAACACTCCCCGTGCTCTGGTTTGTCCACGTAGGACTATTGTAGAAAAAATAAAAAAATAAAATAGTATACAATTTTATTTGAAAATCCTCAAAATAAGAAAATTATTTTTATAAGATATTTTATCATGATTTTTATTTGTTTTTAAAACCTTATTTATTAGGTTTTAATATTGACATGTTAATATGTAGGTATATATACATGCATTTTGCATATTTATATTTTTATTATGTAGTTATATATAATATTGTATGTATATACTTTATATATTTACAACATTATTTAATATGTATTTACTTATTTTTATCGTATTTTTATCATTTTGTTTGTATGTATAAATAATTACGTGAATGTATATAGGTACATTATATCTATATTAAGCCTTATTATTTATTTTTAGTTTATGTTACATGTTTTTATTTGTATTTATATTTTTATTATGTATAATAAAATATATAAATTAATTAAAAATGTAAGGACATAAAAATGTAAAGTATAAATTATTTGACTATATGTACAGATGCCCAAATACGATAGTACACCAAAACGCTGGCCTTTGCATCTTAGCTCCATTTTAAATGAAACAACCTTCATTTGATAGATAATTTAATTTGAAATATAGTGGAGATGATTTTGATTCATTTTAAGTTCATATGGAGTAGATATTGATCAATGAAGTTCTATTTGCGGTTTTTCATCTGTGTATACCAAGTGCATTATGCACTGTTTATTTTGTCAGATATTTTTACTATTTTCTCTACATGAATATGTAGATGTTTTGTATTGAAAACCTTATTCTTTGAGGTGGGTATAATTATGAATAAAATAGTATAATATTGGCTATTTACATAGTATAAAGAATTAGGGTTTTTGTTGGACAAGCTTTTCAAGGGTTTTTATTTATGATGTATAAACAAATGTCGAGGCAGCCGGGGGCGGGGGGGGGGGGGGGGGGGGCGTGCGAATGACTAGAGTAAGGGGAAGGGAGTTCACGTGCTAGGCACGTGATATGGGGATCATGCAGTGAGTCACGTGCAGGGGTGAGAGAGTGGGTGAGTGGGGTGCCATGTGGCATGCCCCGGGGCTGCCACGTGTCACCCCAAAAAATTTCAAAATTCTAAGAGAAAGAAAAATAGAAAAGAAATAGAAGGAGACTCAGATCGAAAAATTTCCTTCACGAAATTGTTCGTCTCGACGAGATCTATAACTTCATGAAGGATCATGCACAAAAGAATTCATATGTACAAAATGATATTTTTGGTGGTCTCCATGTATATAGAAAACCGATTTTTTTTGGAGTTTTGCAATTTTTTGGTGATTGTTAAAGAGGATAAAAAATATAGAAAAATACGATAAAATACAAGAAAAATAATTACATACTAATATAATATTTTTAGATTTTTACTAAATAAAAAATAGGGGAATAAAATAGAGTACGAAACACGCAAATTTTGTACAGACCCGCAACAGACACTCGGACACAGTAAGTTTCTTTGATTTCAGTCTTGATTTGGATTTGGATTTTTAAACCTTTTAATAAAATTCCATCAAAGAACACAAATGAAAAAGAAATAAAGTTAAAAGGATTAATTATGTACATAAAAACTCAAGTCAAAAATAGCAAAAAGATAAAATGCGTAAAAAAGGCCCAAAACCCAACTTTCACATATGAGCTTCGAATTTTACGAAATTAGTCTTGTTTTGAAGGTATTTAAAAATGGAGTACTTTAAAAGTGAGTAAACCAAAATAGGATATTGTATGAGGGAGATATGCGTGTTTTAGTCCGTTAGATGTGAAATTAAACTTTGAAAGTATTTGACACTTATTTGAGTTAGTAATTTTTTTTATATTTTTTTGTTCTTGTTAGTGATATATACACAATGGAGGTGGTTTCATATCAATTGGAGTTAGGATTAATTAATTAAAAATAAGGGAAGTTGGGCAGCTTTTTGGACCAATTTACACATTATGCTATTATACATGATGAAAAGAAAATTTTTATTTACACTTGTATGAATGTCAAAGATATGATATTAATCATTAAATGCATATGGAGAACATAGCTTAATTGACCAATTTTAGCATGATGAATACGAGATTCATCGTGCCCCTATACTTAAATCATGCTCGTCCCTGAGCATAGTGAATGAATGATTTAGTTGGATATATTACTGACCGTGTATGTGCATTTTCAAGGCTCAATTCATCGAAGACACTTAATTTGAGTGGTCCTAAATTTCTGGGCTCAACCATGCTTCAATAAAAAAGAATCCAACTTTTCTATTTATCATCTCTCCGTTTGTACATATAATATAAGGATATGACTTCTAGTGTACTGCATTCATGAGAGTCGAGTCGAGACATCACCCGAAGTTCCAGTCCATGAGACTCTCCTCTAGTCCTAATCCTCAACACTAGGGAATAAGTCTATTCTTGCATTCGATCCACCGTCTCATTAGTTTGTCAAACTTGAAAGTGTAGATGGACGGCCAGATGATGGAGGGCATAGGATTGGGTATATTTTTCTCTCCCTCACATTGGAACAAGGGTCCTCTCGAGTGCCTTTTTACTCAATACATGTATTTTTATTTTGATCAATGTGTCCGCCAAGAGAATTCAAAGTCGTCTGCACTTATTTTTCTAGGAGTACACCGTGGTGTTTCTCTTTTGAGTATCTAAGATACCTTCGACCCAGACTTGTATCACTATACGATGCAGAGCCCTTTATGGTGCTAGCTCGACTCCTTGGTCCTAATAGCATTTGATCCAAGTGGACACTTTGAAAATGGTTGGGAGTTCTCGACATTGGTGGAAGCTCTTTGTAATTAGACTTTGAAGGATAGAGCTTTTCTTTGGATATATTTCTTTCTTTATTTTCTTTTCTTTTTAGCTAGCTCCACTGCTTTTATCAAAAGTTGGCACACACTGATCAATAATTTCATTGAGTTTCATCACATCTCGGTACATCAATAAATATCAAACGATAACATATGAACTTGTTCACATACTGGCTGTGGTTTGCTGACACCCAATTTTCTTGGAGCCTTCATTAACTTTATCCCATCCTCGAGCATCATTAGATTGGGTCTAGGCTTAAATCTCTAGTCCTAATTCATCAAGTGATAACTCGACTCGTCTCATCAATCATGCAGTTGTGAATGTGTTATGCTGAACATATTATTTTTGAAGGAAGAGACGAAGAGTGCAATATAACGCTCAAATCTTTCAAACTAGGGAAGTGTGGATTATTAAGTTCAAAAACCCTAATAACTAAGGCCAGTTAACTCAGTCTCTCAATATCTCAGAAATAAAGTATCTTTAAATCCTAAAATCTTGAGTGATAGTGAATGTGTCAGGAATATATCAACCAAGGGATGTATGATATGTTTAATGAGATGCAAGATCATGAGTGATTTTTTTATTTTCTTTTGTTGTTTTTGAAAACCAAGTATTATTTACAGAAAGAATTCAGTATAATATACATAATATACAATACGTGTACCCATCCTCGATGTTAGATGAAAACAATTAAAGTACGAGCTACGGATAAAGTATGTAGAAAATATACAAACACCCCCTATACATAGCTTGTGCTAGCTTGTGCTATGTCATCACAGCACGAAGTGAAATACAGACATAGCTCATACTAAGTACAGATGAGCATAAAAGAAAAAGAAGAGAGGTGATGTATAAACAATGGTACCGATCCCCCCTATACTTAGGCTCAGGTCAGCCTGAGTATGATCGGATAAAAACAGGTGGGGGACCAGGTAGATGAGTAGGTTGATGGATATACAGAAGAGTGATGGAATTGAAGAGGCGGTTTATCCAGGCAGTTCGAGTCTTTCGTATAGTGTCGCGTCCTGAGTGAAGGAGATCTGTTCTATATGCACTAACTGCTCACTGGATTCGACAAAGTGTTTAAGCAGCTGACCGTTGACTATAGAAATTTGCGTGCTATCTGCGATCTCTGAGATCTCAATACTTCCGTTATTGTGCACCTCTCTTATGATGAAGGGTCCCGTCCATTTGGATTTCAATTTATCTTGGAAAATTTTCGATCTTGCATTAAATAACCATACCTTCTATCCCGGGACAAAGGTCTTTGTTCGAGTGTTCTTGTCGTTCCATTTCTTTACTTTGTCCTTGTAAATGGTGTTGTTTTCGTAGGCATGATTTCAGATTTCGGATAGTTCATTCAAATCCATCTCTCTGTTCTTCTTTCCTTGGTGTCAGTTCCAATTGATCTTTTTGATTGTCCATTCTGATTATGTATGAGTTCTACGGGCAAATGACATGGCTTTCCATATACCATTCGAAATGGGGAGGTGCCCAATGGGATCTTATAAGTTGTCCGGTAAGCCCATAGAACCTGGTCTAGGAATTTAGACCAGTTCTTCCTGTCAGGACGAACTATCTTCTGTAAAATTCTTTTGACCTCCCTGTTTGACACCTCAGCCATGCCATTGTATTGTGGATGGTAAGGACTAGCGATATTGTGCTCGATGTTGTATTCCTTGGTCAACTTCTTCACCTCCCGGTTGATAAAGTAGCTACCCCCAACAGATATTAATACCTTAGGGATTCCAAAACCTCGAAATAATATGATCCTTCAAAAACTTGCATACAGTCTTGCTGTCTGTCGCTCGAGTAGGGATAGCCTCCACCCACCTAGATAAACAATCTACTGTGAGAAGAATATATTCAAATCCTTAACTGTTAGGGAACGGGCCCATAAAATCTATGCCCCATGCATCGAATACATCAACAAATGAATATTGGTTGCATAGACATGACATCTTTGGGACCAATGGTCCCTCCCATTCTCTGACATACCGGGCACGACCTGACAAAATTGTAGGCATCCTTAAGTAAGGTTGGCCAGTAAAATCCACATTGTAGTATCTTCTCAGCGGTCCTCTTCCCGGAGTGATGTCATCCTGCCTTCAAGGTATGACAGAGATCGAGCACACTGTGGTATTCCTATTGAGGAATACATCTACTCCATACACAATCAGGTCCTTCAAGAAAAAGAACGGATCCTCCAACGGTAATGTCTGTCTTCCGACTTGAGTCGGTCGATTCTGTTCTTGGGCCAACCCTAAGGAACTGTCTTGGAGACAAGATAATTCACCATGTCGGCATACCATGGGAGAGAGTCAATATCAGAAATTGACTCGTCTGGGAAGGTTTCATGGATGGATACAGACTTAGAGATTTAGTTATGTTTGGTCCATGACAAATGATCGGCCACGACATTCTTAACCCCAAGTAGGGGTGCGCATGGATCGGATTGGACCAGATTCTACCTTAATCCGTGTCCAATCCACACTTAACGGATTTTAATCTTTTCCAATCCGATCCAATCCATTGAAAATATAAATCCAATCCAATCCAATCCAATCCATCGGATTACAGATTGGATCGGATTGGATCGGATTTTTAGTACTCACATATTGTCACCACATAATCTAGGATCAAGTTTGTAGAATACTAGACCTCGATATTTCATTGATGGTATTGCAGTAGTTGCAGAAAGCTCTTATCTCGTCACTTTTGACTTTTCATTTTATATATTGTGACCAAACATCAGAAGCTGATTTGCTTGGTTTCTTATACATAATCTGAACTTCGGATGTGTTTGTCTCATTTGGTGTACTTTGAGGAGTATGTTGGTTGCTTCCAATTACATCTTCAGTGGTTGATATAGTTCCTAAGTGGTATAATAAACTAGATGCTAATAAGATCAAATAGCAAAAAATGATATAAATATTCGAAGGAAAATACTTTAGATTATATATCTCTGTATAATTTTATAGAGAGATACTGATAAGCTCAAACAACTAAAGTTAAGATATACATTACATGTGACTAAAACTAGAAAGTGGACATTTGGGAAACTGTATATTTTTCTTGAAAATACATATATGAGGATCAAGTACATATATCATCCTGATGGTAGATGATATAGTCTTCACCTGATAAAAGTTATCAATACCCTTATATGATGATTTAGATGTTCTATTAATTTAACAACCCAGGTGCAGAAATTGTTCTATATATAGAAAGGACCCTATCTCAACCAGGAGTATCCAGGGAGGGTGTCAATTACGTGAATGCTCATGCTACCTTAACACAATCTCGAGACCTGAAAGAATACAGAGCTCTCATACAATATTTCAGGGAAAATCATGAGGTACATTTACCCCAGACAATTGCCTTTCAAACTTTTTATTACCGGAACTTCCTATGGTGTTTAAGATACACAAATATTTCTTAAATAATGTGAAATATATACAGATTTATGACATATAGTTGTGGATTTTGCAGCTAAAAGTAAATTCTACCAAATTTATGATTGGTCATCTGTTAGGGGCTACAGGTGAGGTCGAGGTAGCTGTATCTTAGTTTTGATCCTTCAATGTTGTTTGACAAGGCTAAATATATTCATTTGCATCAAATGGACGTAAGTAGTGAGAGAAACCAAGTTAGCAGATGCTGGATATTTGAAAATACATAGATTTTGATCAAATGAGTTATACATGAAAACTGGATAAACAGAGGAGATGCTCCGTGGGAAGGAGGATGCACCACAGGTTTATAGTGATGCGCAAGGGAATCGACACCATAGGGACGTTGGTGCACAAGGATGGACGAGCCGAGCTAGTACTACACCGCGAGAGACTACCACGCCGTAGGGGGAGGAAAGATTATTTCATTGCACGCACCATCCACGAGGGTGGGTTTGTGGCTTGCGGATGCGAGCTGTTGTTGGGGGGAGAACTTAGGTCATGGAGGGGAGGGAGGAGGAATTTGCGGCTGGGGCGAGAAGATAGTTAGGTCCCGATGTCACAGAAGGGATGGTGGGGGGTCTTGCTATCTGGGATTTTGGAAACGTGAGGAATTTATGTCCGTGGATGGGGTCCTTACGGGTGGGCAATTTGCAATTTGAGTGGGATTTAGCCTTTTGAAAAGTGAAAAGATAATAAACTTGGGCGGGAACTTGAAAGTTGGAATGCAAGAGGATAATTTCAGGATTTAAAAAGAAAAGATGATAGATTCGGATATTTAGATATAGAAAAGGGGGTTCAATTACATTTAGTTATATAATCTGCACTAGATGTAGGATTGAATATTATATATAGTATTTATTTATTTTTTAATGGATTAACGGATTGGATCGGATCGGATTTGGGTAACGATCCAATCCAATCCATAATTTAACGGATTTTCAAAATCCCAATCCGATCCAATCCATTGACTTGACAAAACCAAACCAATCCAATCCCGTAACATTGGATTGGATCGGATTACGGATTTTATCCGATCCATGTGCACCCCTAACCCCAAGTTTATCTTTAATATTCAAATCAAATTCCTGAAGTAAGAGTATCCATACGAGGAGTCATGCTTTTGCACCTTTTTTCTCCATTAAGTATCGAATGACAGAATGATCTATGCAAATTGTCACCTTAGATCCTAAAAGTATAGATCGAAATTTTTCCAAGGCAAAGACTACTGCAAGCATTTTCTTTTCGGCCACAGTGTAATTTTTCTGAGCTGGGTCTAAAACTTTGCTTGTGTAGTGAATAACATACGAGATTCCATCTTTTCTTTGTCCTAACACTGCCCTAACTGCGAAGTCTGAAGCATTAGACATAATCTCGAAGGGAAGAGACCAGTCAGGGGCTTGTAGGATGGGAGTCTTAATGATTCTCTTTTTGAGATGCTCGAATGCTTCAAGACACTTATGATCTATAATGAACTCGGTGTATTTCCCTAAGAGGTCAGTCAGTGATCGTGCAATTTTTGAAAATCCTTAATAAATCTCCTATAAAATTCGACATGCCCCAGAAAAGACCACACTTGTTTTACATTGGTAGGTGGATTGAGTTTATTGATCACATCCGCCTTAGCAGGATCAACCTCTATTCCCTTCTTGGAGATGACATGACCTAATACAATACCCTCTTTTACCATGAAATAGCTTTTCTCCCAAGAGAGCACTATATTTACTTCCCTATACTTTTGGAGGACTCGATCTAGGTGCGCTAGGCAATCATCGAATGAATCGGCATGAACCGAGAAGTCATCCGTGAAGACTTCCAGGAAATCTCCAACCATTTCGGCAAAAACTGCAATCATGCACCGCTGAAAAGTGCCAGGGGCATTGCAAAGCCCAAAAGGCATGCGCTTGAATGCGTAAGTGTCGAAAGGATATGTAAAAGTAGTCTTTTCCTGGTCTTCAGGGCGATGGCTACCTGATTGTAGTCCGAGTACCCATCTAAGAAACAGAAGTATTCTCTCCCTACCAATCTCTCTAAGATTTGATCAATAAAAGGTAGTAGAAAGTGGTCCTTCTTCGTTGGGGCATTCATGCGCCTGTAATCCACACAGACACAACACGACGTGGGTACCCGTGTTGTGATTTCCTCTCCCTCCTCGTTGGTGATAATACGAAGTCTCGACCTTTTCGGGACGACATGCAAAGGCGACACCCACTTGGAGTCTGAGATGGGATATATGAAACTAGCCTTACACTATTTTTCGATCTCAGTCTTAACCACTTACCGTAAATTTAGATTCAACATACGTTGGCATTCACGGGAGTGTTTAGCATTATCCTCAAGGTAAATATGGTGTGAATATAGGGTGGGGTTAATCCCTAGAAGATCAAACAATCTCCAGCCTATAGCCTTGCGATTTTTCTCTAAAACTTTAAGCATGTGGATCTCCTGCTCTTCGGTCAGATGTGAATTGATGATGACCGAAAATTGTCCCTTATTTCCTGCAAGGAAGGCGTACTTAAGAGTAGGGGGCAATGGTTTGAGCTCAAGTAAGTCTGTATCATTCACAGAATCTGGCTCTCTCATTGTTGATTCTAGTTGTGATGTGGATGTTTGCTGTGTATCAATATCGACCACCATATTAATTGTTTTGGGGATCAGATCTTTAAAGATGGAATTAGGTGTAGCAAGCACCGCGTCCGATATGTACCTTACTCTGGGATTTTCCATAAGGAGAATGGACTGACAAGTCAAGAGGGACCTCTGAGTTTCCGAGAGTATAGGTAGATGTATGGATGAGGTGTCAGACTAAATCATCAACAATGTATTCTCCAGATGAGAGTGATTCTATCGTTGTGGTTGGGTTCTGTCTCCAGGGCCCAATAGTTGCTTCCGTATTTTCTACCTCATGTGCTGAATTTTCAGACTCGGTGCCAGACTTAATGTCAGGTCATTGAAACCTAGTTTGCTTTAATTTAGGTTCAACTTTTCCAAACTGGGTTCTCCCAGATGTTTATTCGAATATAGATCCTGCAGTCCTAAGGAAGGGTCATCCTAGTATCATTTGAGAGTCTTTTCAATTTCTAGGGACATCCATGTCAAGTATTGTGAAATCTACTGGGTAATTTTGTCCATCTATGTTGATGACAATATTTCGAATCTCCAACTTAGGTCTCTTAGTTGATGTATCTGCAAATTGAAGTACGGTTGTAAACTGCTTAAGAGGACCTAGATTTAGATGCTCAAGAGTAGTGGACATGAGATTGATGGAGGAGACACTGTCTAATATTGTTCGGTCAAACTTGATTTTGTTGATCTGGCTAGTGATGAAGTGAGCACCCATGTCTCTTTTCTTCTTTGGTAGCTCATTTTTTATCAAGCGAGATGTAGCAATAGAGAATATGTGCTTCTTTGTTCGGCTGGGGTTCTTTTTGCTGGCCCGTGTCGGTGTACATCTCACCTTAAGGTATTTCCTAAAAGTCGGGTCTCTTTCTATCATCTCGTCTAGGGACAAATGGACCTTGATGTTTTCTCTGTAAATGCGGGCCATGTCTTCATCATTTTTTTGGTTTTTGAAGTTTTTCTTCTTTCCTGATGTTAGAGCATGAGGGAAGGGAATGGACTCATTGTGATAAAAAACACCACTTTTATTGAATGAGGAATTAAACTTATTTACAGGACTTGGACTGACTGATCTGAAAATAGGGAAATTAATGGTCAACTGTTGCGGATGTGTTGGTGGTGCTTCTTCGTCAGACTCAGATTCTGACTCTTCGTGGTCCTCTGTGGTGTAGTGTACGATGGGTGGTGTGGGTGGGACTTCTTCTTTCTCCTCCTCGTGCCTCTCCTCCTCAATTCCCCCAGGATTGTGTGAATTTGTGGACACTGGGGCTATGTCATCGTGTTCTTTTGCTCGATCAGGCATGGTTACGATCTTTTCGCTCCTAAGAGAAATATGATAAGTATCGTTATGCGAAAAGATATCATTTTTAGGTAAGGAATATTCAGAGATTATTACCTGATTCTGTCCGATGCTATTTGGATTAGCTTGGACATGAGATGGAATCACAGTTTGGGGTACAGTTACCTCATCTCTACATCGAGAGATTCGATTTATGTCGACTCTCATATCATGAAGTTAATTCATCACTCGTTAGAGTTTCAGAGAGATTGAAGAAGAGGAGGACTCCTGACCCTGCTTGGATTGAGGCTGCTGATATTGTCTGAATTGGCTCTGCTGGCCCTGGTGTTGATACTCTGCTGCTGCGGTTGCGGGTTCTGATAACCCATAGGGTACTGTTGAGATTGATGCTGTTGCTACTGAGGCTGGAAGATGGGATGAGCTTGTGGTGGACGAGGATTTGGACTAGTGTTTGGATCTGGTCGGTTGACAGGATCCAGGTTATACCAGACTCCGTTTATCTCCATGAGTTGTGGAGGTTTCTCGTAAATGGTTTGAATAGAGGTTTCTTTAGTTTGATGGGAAAAGACTTGATCTCCCCCCCAATGGCTCTACTTCCCTAACCCTTGCCCTTGAGTATAGTGAATTTGGTTTATGGGGCCGGGGGATGAAGTTAGGGCATGTATTTGCATCTTGGATACCTTGTCAGCCAGTTCCTCCATTTGTTTATAAATTTAGTCAATTTCTCCATATCAGATGATTTATGGAGTTCATCCACCTTATTATTAATTTGATCAACCATAGTTAGTTTGTCAGCTATTATTCCAACATCGCTCTGATCGGTCGTCAGATTATTCACCATCTTTTTAGAGCCGACTATGTAAGCCTAACTGGTGGTCTGTGTACGACTGGATCCAACAAGTCTCTCGAACACCTTGTAGATGGTGTCCTCGTGGTGTCTCATGTAGCTTCCTCCGAAGGATGCACTTACTAACCCTTGGGTCTCAGGGTTCAATCCACTAACAAGACTTTGGACCAACATCATTTTTCTTATCCTGTGTCCTGGGCATTTCTGGATTAGGTCTGTGAACCTAACCCAGGTTTCATGGAATAGCTCGCTCGGGTGTTGGGTGAACCTTGTGAGCTTAATCCTCATCTGATTAATTCTACTCACAGGGTAGAATTTCTTTAAGAATAATATCTTAAAGGTGGCCCATGTCGTGACCACTTTCCCTAAGTTCTTCAACCAGTAAGCCACCTTATCAGTCAAGGCGAAAGGGGACAGCTCTCAGCCTTATGTAGTCCTGACTAACCCTAGGGTGGCATAGGTTAGCACATACTAGCTTGAAGTCATGGAGGAAGATGTATGATTCTTCATGGTTATTCCCTCCGAATTTAGGTAATAATGCGAGGAAATGCGGTTTGTGTTCAAATGCATCCTCAGGGGGTACCAACCTCAACCAAATATAATCATCATCTAATTCAAGGAGGTATGTATTTTGCATAGTAGCCTCATCACGTTGCAGTGCCTACATTTGTGCTCTAAGGAGTTCATTGTGTTGTTCAGCAGCAGTTACCCTAGCCAGAAGAGCACAAATATGGTCATTGTCGTTCTCGTCCTTTTTTGGAGGCATCTTGTCTTTTCTTCGCCTTCAGATACAAATAAATCTGAGTTAGGCTCGTGCTTGGAAGGTTTAGGTGTTCTGCCGAAGATGAAAGTTTCTTTGGCAGGAAGGGAGTAGGAAAGATGGTTAGCCGGGGGTTGACTAATTCCAAAGGGAGTGGGGTGAACCATGATTCGGAGAAGAGGGTTATCTCCATACCATGGGATTTCAAGAAGAGGGTCATCTCGAAACTGAGGAGATGAGTTACTTGAGGAGCTCGGGGAATTGTTCGCAGACTTCAAACGAAGAACTCCAAAAGAATTCATCTTGGATGAAAAGCAGTAGTTTGGAGTACAAATGAATATCCACAGAGTGTACAAATGTACAGAAGACTCATACAAAACAAACACAATTCAAAACTCATTAATTCACCCATTCAGTATTGGTGAAGGTACGTTAGGGCTCGACTGCTTATCTTTTCTATTTTAACTTAATGACAAAGCAATCTTGAAAATTTAAGCAGAGCTGTTAGGTGTCGAAATATTTCACAAAGACGTTTCTGAGTTCATACAACTAGTTGCATCCACTTTCAACCAGTATCGGTGTAAGTACAGACCGTTAGACAGCTACCTATGTTACTTGAGGACAGAGCCTTTCACAGTATCCTCTAAAGCACCCACTCTGCTAAGGGAGTCGGACCGTAAACGGCTACCCGAAACCCTCACTGAGAAGTAGCTAGATGTTTTTAAAAATAATAGTCTGAGTAAAAAAATTCGATTTTTGGCTCTATCCTAAGTGTGCGATCTGCTCCTTACAAGTAATGAGTGGGTTAATCTCCACCAGACACAAGGGTTAAATTTATGTAAATTTTATTTACAGACGCCTTGATTAGCAGTCTTTAGTTTAGTTTAAGGTTATCACTGAAGTTAAAATGAGCACAAAAATTCATGCCTAACGAGCAATCTCAATTCCTTTAATTCCTAAGTTGTAAAACTGAGGAGGGAGAATCGAAAAAGCCAATGCAAGCATCAGTGATGCATGCTTAAGAAGAAGACTTACACTGATTCCTCGCGTTCTTCATACGGGATGCAATACAAGAAATTAAAACTACACTAGATGATATGCACAGATGAAATCGTCCTAAGCAGATAGTTCTATTAGCGGGAAGAATTGAATTCAATTTGGCTAATGTTGAACAATCTATACTGCGTATAATTAGTGAAAAAGTGTGGCCTAAAAATTACGAGCACAATCAAGGATAAACAACCAAGCGTATATGTGCCTAATTCCTACGCCACTCAAGTCGGGTCCCAACCACACAGAAGGGGTTGAAACAGTCCCGACACACCACAAAGAAGTTCAGTCTGAATTATTACAAGGGTTCAAAGAGAGGGATCCTGAGAATAATGCATGAAATTAAATTTAGACTAAGCTTAGTCTTACAAAAATTTAAAATTCAGTCTTCTTCGCAGATCCTTGATTTATATCTCAAAAATTCGCTCCGAGCAATGTGCGAAGAGAGAAATTACGGTCAGTATTAAAAGTGAGAGAGAAATGAAAAATGAAATGCAGAAAGGAAAAAAATGATACAAACATTAATTTTACAAAAATTAATTACGAAAAATAATTTAAAACTCTAAAAAATCGTCGTTCCCCAGCAACGACGCCATTTGATGAACGTGAAATTCACCTCTTTAATAATCGATAATTATTGTAGTATAGGAGGCAAATTCAGTTCATTAAAAACCTCAAACCTTGAATGTTGCGGAGAATTTTTCTTAGTAAGTGTACAAAGGTCGAACACATGTAACAACGATTTTTAGTTACGAGGTTTTAAATTAAATCAAATAATTAATTATTTTCTAGGTTAATTTATGTGTCAGGAAATACAAAGAAATTTTGAATGCAATGTAATGTCAAAAGATGCAACACGAAGTAAAAAATAGAGAAAATGAAGCTCGTGATCTGTGATTTTACATGATTTTAAATCCTTAATGATACGATCAATAAATCCTCAAAATTAATCACAGATCATAAATAAATTCAGACAACTGTAATTTATCCAATCAAATTCAAGCTGTAAGCAAGGAGATTAATCATTGAGTAATTCAATCATTCAGGAGATCAAGAAAATAATCTTCAAATAGATGTGATAATATCAAAAATCTCTCAAAATTAATTCTCAGATAAATAAAATTTGATCAGCTTAAATCTTGAGAATTAGATTAAAAACTCCTTGAATACACCCATGAAAAGATTAATTCTTTAGAAATATTCAACAACGATCACAAGGAATTAATTAAATTAAATTCTACAGTCGAATATTCTTGCAAAAGATATCGTGATGTTCTCCACAAAATAGGGCACCAATATTTAAAATTAACCTACACAAATCAAATTGTTCCTCAAATAATAATCATCCAGAAACAACATCAGGTCTATAAATCAAGCAAATGATAGAGTATGAAATAAGCTTCAAAACGATATATTATGCGCTAAAATCGGAGTTTGGATGAGAAAGATATGCTAAATTGAAATTGTAGGGACTAAAATGTAAATAAATAAAGTTTTCCCATCAAAGGTCCCTGAAAGGACTTATCTGTAAATAAAAAATCGGAGAGGCCTCCCTGCAAATTGCCCACGCGTACACGCGCGGGGCACATGACTCTGGGTTGGGAGGATTTTTATGTAATTTTTTGAACTTTGCAAGGCCTTTCTACAATTTTCCCTCCAAAGCATATGCCCTGCACGTGTTGGGGAAGGCTGGCGGAGGAGGCTAAAGCTCGGGGTTCCGAGCCTACGTGGCTGGAAATGCGAGGCTCGAGAACCCGAGCCTGGGTGGGGGGGGGGGAGGGTGGGAACAGCTGGAGGAAGGGGAAGGGGGTCACGTGCTAGGCACGTGACCCTGGGGTCATGCAACGAGTCACGTGCAGGGGTGAGAGAGTGGGTGAGTGGGCTGCCACGTGTCACCGCAAAAAATTCAAAATATTAAGAGAAAAAAATAGAAAAGAAATAGAAAGAGACATCGGATCAAAAAATTTCCTTCATAAAAGTTGTTCATCTTTACGAGATCTACAACTTTTATGAAGGACCCATGAGCAAAAGAGTCATCTGTATAAAGTGATATTTTTGGTGATCTCCATGTATATAGAAAATCAATTTTTTGGAGTTTTGCATTTTTTGATGGTTTTTAAAGAGGATAAAAAATATTGAAATAATACGATAAAATACAAGAAAATTAATTACATACTAATCCATTTTTTAGATTTTTATTAAATAAGAAAATAGAGGAATAAAGACCCGCAACAGATACTCGGACACAGTCAGTTTCTTTGATTTCAGTCTTGATCCGGATTTGGTTTCTAAGCCTTTTAATAAAACTTTTATCAATGAACACAAATGAAAAAGAAATAAAGTTAAAAGGATTAATTATGTACATAAAAATTCAAGTCAAAATAGCAAAAAGATAAAATGCGCAAAAGATGCCCCAAATTCAACTTTCACATACTCCGAATTTTACGAAATTGGTCTTATTTTGAAGGTATTTTAAAATGCAATACTTTAAAAGTGAGTAGACTAAAATCGGACATTGTATGAGGGAGATATGCATGTTTTAGTCCATCAGATGTGAAATTAGACTTTGGGAGTATTTGACACTTGTTTGAGTTAGTAGTCTTTTTGTGTTTTTCTTTTGTTCTTGTTAGTGATATCTATACAATGGAGGTGGTTTGAGGTCAATTGAAGTTAGGATGAATTAATTAAAAATAAGGAAAGTTGGGCAACTTTATGGGCCAATTTACACATTATGCAATTATGCATGATGACGTGCAAATATTATTTACACATGTATGAATGCCAACGATGCGAATTAATTATTAAATGCATATGGATTGTGGAGAACAGATCTTAATTGACCAATTTTAGCATGATGAATACGAGATTCATCAATCCCTAGGGACATCAACAATATCCCAAGTATCATTCTTTACCAAGGCTTCCATTTCTTTTCTCATTGCATTGACCAATTTTTGATCATTGTTGGTATCACTAATATTTTTAGGAACGTGATGAGCATCTAGAGAGGTAATAAATCATCTGTAGCTTGGACTCATCTTGGTGTATGCAACAAGGTCTTCCACAGGATAAGGAGTAGAAGCTCGAACATTTCTAACAACATTTCTCACAGCAATGGGGCGATCATCCATTAAAGGCTCAGAATTGTCAACGGGAATATCAGGAGTGAGAGGACTACTTACAGAGTCTTCGAGTCCCAAATTTGAGGAGATATTGAAATCATGACTTCATATGATTTCTTCTTCAGTCTCCACCACGGGGAAATTATGGCTTTGTATCATTTCTTCTTCAGTCTCCACCACCTTATCCACTTCCTTTCGTCTGCTATAAGTCTAACCAAATCGGTCTTTATCCTCATTATCTTCTTTTCTATCTTACTCACGGCCATCCCTTACATGGATATTCTCATGTATATTGCCAATAAAGTAAATCCCCTTCTCATTTTTCTCAGAATCTATATTGACATACTCCCCTTGAGGAAAGTAGGGCTCATCTTCAAAAAAGTGACATCCTTACTCACATGAAGGCGATGGACTACTGGATCATAACATTTATATCCTTTTTGTGTTCAAGAATAACCAAAAAAGATGCATTTCATAGCCCGTGGATCTAACTGTCTCACACCAGGTCTAGAGTTATGGAGAAAGCATATACATCCAAAGACTCGAGGGTTCAAACTGAAAGGAGAGTTATCGGGATGAATAATAGAGTAGGGAATTCTCTTTGCCATCACACTAGAAGGTGTTCTGTTTATCACATAAGCTGCAGTTAAGATAACCTCTCCCCAAAATATCTTTGGCACATTTCGCTGAAGTAAGAATGCTCCGGTAACATTCAATAAGTGATGATTTTTTTTCAGATACTCCATTCTGTTGTGGTGTATAATTGCACGAGGTTTCATGAATGATGCCCCTCTCATCAAGAAAAGTAGATAGAGATCCTTCTAAGTATTCCCTGACATTAACCATTCTTAGCCTCTTAATTCTGCCTCCATACTGAGTGTCAACCATATTTGTGAAACTTTTGATTGCTTTAGGGACTTTACTCCTACTTTTCAAAAGGTATATGAAGGTACTCCATGAAAAATCATCAACAAAAGTAATATAGTAGAGGTGGCTACCAATACTCCTTATATTTGAAGGTCACCACACATCAGAATGAACATGCTCAAAAGCATTAGTAGATTTGCTGAGAAATAGGATAAGTGCTGCGAGTTTGTTTTGCAAATTGGCATACATCACATTGCAAATCACCTTCAGATACTCTTGAAAAAATATCATGCATCAACCCTCGTAGAGAAGAGAAATTGATATGACCAAGACGCTCATGCCATCGTTTCACTATCATCAAACAATCCTTTTCAAGTTGAACCTTCATTACAGAAGTAAGAGCTTGACCAACCTGAGTAGGAACATGATATAATCCATCTTCAACTCGACCAATTACAATCTTCTTTCCCTTCTCCAAGTCTTCGAAAATACACGACATCTGGTCAAAAAATTAACCTGCAGTTCAATTCTTTTATGATCTTGCTAACAAACATGAGATTTATAGGAAAATCATGCACATGAAGAGCATCATGAGAAGGAATCGATCTACAACAGATACGGTCCCTTTTCCAGCGATGATGGTAGGAGATTGATGAGGCACGGTCTCATCTTGCTAATACATGTCAAATCAATTGAAATCCTTGCGTAAAATTCAATAAAATGTTCTACACTTGTGCTTGTATGGTATTCTTATCTGATAAATGTGAGGAACAATAGTACACAAAAAGAAACCTCGTATGGGCAACTCCATTTCCATGTTGACGTACCCACGTTTTGTTTTCTCCGAATTCACATTCATCTCAAGCCTCTTGAATCCCATGCAGTACACGTTCTTCCAAAACCAATGGCCAACCTTTATTATCTAATTTTCTTTCCCCAGCGCACAATCTGTTCTCCTTCCAGCACCGATCGTCCTTCACTCCTTCTGCTCTTTACGCACAGTAATGGCAACTGCCTGTCTCCCATTTCAATCGTGTGCAACAACCGTCAATACCATCCTTCTATTATTTTGCTTGCATGAGCGTCGTGCGCACCTCCGCACAGTTATTCCTACTCCACTCCCTTTTCTCTCGTATTCACACAGTGGCAGTTGTTGCATTAAGATTAGCCTTAACATACTTATGTTATAAATATGATGGCTAATGCTCTATCGACGTGGTTGGATCCCTGATTCTCTTCTCCTTCTCCCTTCACAGGTACAACAGTGGAGTGATCTCCCGTTAGAGAAGGATTGACAGCAGCATGGGTAGAGCTGACCGAGCCGTGAGGGGCTCTCGCGAGAGATAGATCTGAGGATCCGTAATCCTCTCTTTCACCGCGACATCCTCACCATTTCACGTCCATTCTGTCCACTCTAGCCATCGAGCGTTTTCCAACACAAGCACGCGTGGGTGACAGCCGCGCGACGTTCTTCGCTCGCACACGCCACCGATTTCAGCAAAATGTTTGCGCCTTCTTCGTATGTGGAGTGACAATCCACATTGCAGTGGCTACGCTTGATTCGGTGACGATATCCAACCCATCTCAGTTTCTTTTTGTTGCTTAATTTAAGTAGTTGTTTCATGCATTTTGTTTTTGTTGTGAAAACTTGTTATGTTGTTTTTGATTTTTTTAGTTGATTTCCAAAAGGTCGAATGGTCAGAATGTTGTGTTTATTTAATGCTCACGTTTGATATAAAAAAAATCATGTTTTGTTGGATATGCTCCATTTGTGTCTTAATTCTGAATGGGCTTGATAAGCAATAGATCAATTGACTTTGGATTACTATACTTAGTGATTCCCCTTTCAAATAAATCCTACGGTTAATTGGTTGTTATTCCTATTTATGTGGAGCCTAATCATTTGAACTGATACTCAGAATGAGAATGGTTAGATAAAATGTTGAGAGTAATTTTTCTGTACGAAGATAAAAAAACCATCATCTTGTGCACTTTATTAAATGTTGAGCATGTTCACATAGTGTTGAATTTGTGCTTCATATTCATGTCGTGAATTAATCTTTGAAATTTATCCGTGTCTCTGTGGATCGACCTTGTGCTTACCATCGTACAAGTAAAAATTATCCTTTGAAAATTAATGTTTTAATTGGTTGAATTGCGGTTGCAACGACTCAAATCTCTTATTTTTAACCTTCTAAAACCGCAAAGAAAACCGTTAATCATTTGGCGTCGTTGCCGGGGATACGGCTTGAATTTTGATTGGTTCACTTTTTCTATGCACATTTGTTATTATTACATGTTAGCATCTTGTTCCGGTTGATTGGCTTGCTCTTTTCGCAGGTGACCGCACACATTCTGTTGTGCGGGAAGCTCGGGAGATTCTTCTCTCAACTCGAATCTCGAGCCGGTGAGGCGAAGGAGGAGGCAAACCCGTGGACGAGGAGCTCATTTAATTCCCATCTGAGAGATTCATCCTCTTTAGTTTAGCAGTTTTTTTTATATTCATTTCGGGCCGAGTTGTGGCCTAGAGACTGGACTCTTATTATTGTAATAATTTTACTAGGTTTCTGCATTGCATTAGATTGCATTAGGTTTAATTTTCTTAGTGTAATTTGTTTGTGCTCGATTTTCAAAAATTAAAAATTTGAAAAATTAAAATCACAAAAAAAAGAGTTCTTTAGAAGTTGCCTGCTAGGAGCATTTAGAATAGGTTTATATTTTTGCGTTGCATTCTTGCACGTAGATTGCTGGCGAAAGGTACACGATTCTAACCTCCTTACATGCATCATTCTCCGTGGTCTTCTCCCCCTTGAGAACATTTTTTTTAGAAAAAAGGAAATTCACCTCACTTGATTTGATTGAATATCACTCAAAGCAATTGGACGTAGATATTAAAATCAATTTTCTTAATCAAAGTGGTCACATAAGGTTAAAATTGATTAATCTCACCTTTGTTTGAATTAGTTACTTGTATTTGCACTTGTGGGATTGCACACTTGGTTGTTTGTTGCACGACGCACCTTAAGGTCACTAGAGCCAAAAACCCCATCGGTGTGCTTTGTGACTCTATCAAAGTACATTGGATGACCTGAGGGAATGACGAGTGTAACCGTTGGATGTTCAACTTCGTGTTTATAAGATTAAAATTGAAAAGATAAAGCCACAAAGGGCTTCATCAGTGTGTGTATCAAAGTGACCTTGCTTTGTGTTTGATTGCATAGAATAGGAGGTGCATGCAAGGGAGACGATCTCTCAATCCTTCTCTTGTTGTTCCTTTAAATTCGAATCCTATCTTCTCGAGAAGAAGACCCAACTCTTCTCATTCCCTTTCTTCTCTTGACATCCCTCCACTTGCCACATCACTACCTTCTTCACCATCCTCTTCTCCGACATCACTCAGATCATTCTCTTCTATTCCCTTATCTTCTTCATCTTCTATCATGGCTGAACAAGGTGAAAATCCAGACCCTTTGGCGATCATCATGGCCCAACTTGAAAGAATCAATGATCGCCAAATTCGAATTGAAGCTCAAATGGGCATTGTTGAGGATGAAGAGGAAAACCCTCAACCTATGGGGGAAAGACACAATCCTGCCCAACAAATCTTAGTTCCATGGATTCAATTGCCTACAGCGGCACGTCAGATTAATATAAAGTCATCTATAGTTTCTCTGCTTCCCAAGGTTCATGGGGAGAGTGCCGAGGACCCTTACCAACACATTCATGACTTTCCTGCGGTGTGTGACACTATGCATATTGAAAATAATAATCCAGACCTTGTGTATCTTAAGGCATTCCCATTCTCTTTGAAGGACAAGGCGAGAAATTGGCTCCGGAGCTATGGGAAACCAATCACCACATGGGCTGCATTGAATTCAGCCTTCCTTAAGAAGTACTTCCCGATTGGAAAAGCAAATGCACTCCGCTACGCAATCTCCTCCTTTTCAATGCGCCCAAATGAGTCTTTTCATGAGGCTTGGGATAGGTTTCAGGAGCTATTGCGTAAATGCCCAAATAATGACATGGATAGATGGAAATTGGTCCAGATTTTTTATGAGGGCATGCATGAGAATTTTAAGGTGGCTCTGGATAGCACTTGCAGAGGTGGTTTCCTCCTCAAATCAGAAACATTTGTGTGGAATCTATATGAGGAGATGGTAGAGACTTCATTGAATAAGGCATCCCTTAATCAATATAGCCGTCATAAGAAACCTGTTGAGCAAATCGAAGATACCAAAACCCGATCGAAAAGTACGGTGATTGACCTCCAACTCATTGCTCAAAAGTTGGATAATTTAGAAATTCTTAACAAGAAGGTTGATGACTTGAGTAGGAATATGACCAAAGAAGTGACACAGAATGTCAGTAGGATGTTTGCCATTCCTACACATTTGGACCAAGTTCAAGAACCAGAGCAGGTATTTTGGGTCACAGAACCAACTCCTGATGTCAATGCGGTTGCCATGGGATCGGGGACTTCAGGAAGCACAGTGCCACCCACTTACAATCTTGGATGGCGTAATCATCCAAATTTTGCATGGCGAACTTCAAACCCGCAACAACCTATCCAGGTCAATCAACAAGGTCGATACATCACTGCACCACCGCAACCACCACCACAAGCACAACTGTTATACTTGCCACAGGCTCCAGCCTCATCTAGTACACAACCAACTTCTCCTGTGAGCAACCAACCACTTTCAAATGACATTGGTGCTCTCATGAAAATGATGCAAGAGTTGAAGAATAATATGGAGAAGAATAATCAAGAGAATGCTAGGCAATTTGTAGATATCCGATCTTATTTGCCTATGCTATCACCACAAGCCCTTCAGAATCCCAATTCTGTAGCGAGTACTTCCCAAGGGACCTTACATCATCCACAAAAAGGTCCTGTGACATTCAAGACCCCTGGTAATTTCAGTAATGAGTCTGCCCATGCAGTCTTGACCAAGCGAAGGGAAAAAGTGGTTGACTCATCTCCGTCCGTGTCTACACCCATAACTCAACCTTGTAATTTCTAGACAAGTGATGAAGAGAAATCTGATGAAGAGAATGACTTGCACCCCTTATCTGGCACGACCACTTCTACCCCCCCCCTCAAGTGGTCTTAATTTCTCCACAATCCCCTTCACCCACTGTCATCTCTGTCCCCTTTCCGGAGGCCCTTCGCTTACGGAAAGCTCCCAAATCGTCCACCACCGACCCCGAATTGGAGAAACTGTTCTCCAATATTGTGATTGAGATCCCTCTTCTGAAGGCGCTTGAGCAGGTTCCCGCCTACTCAAAATTTTTGAAAGAAAAATGCACGCGCCGGAGGAGATCCAAGAAGAAGAAAAATAATGAGCAAGAAGAGGAGCGACATGTGCTTCCCAGAGCTACATCCAATGCTATCTCCTCACTCCTTCCCCATAGGATGAAGGACCCTGGGGCACCTTTGGTACGATGTACCATTGGTAATATGACCTTTGAGCGCACTCTCCTTGATAATGGTGCCTCAATCAACCTCCTCCCTGCTGCCATTTTGCGGCAATTTGATTTTGGAAAGCTAAAGCCGGTCTCAATGATTTTACAAATGGCAGATCGATCTGTTAGGAGACCACAAGGACTTTTGGAGGATGTTATGGTGACGGTCCAAGGGAAGCAGTTCCCTGTTGATTTTGTAGTTATGGAGATGGACCCCACTAAGACCTTGGCCCAGACACCAATAATTTTGGGTCGTCCCTTTCTCTCTACGGTCAAAGCCCACTTCGACTTTGAGTTGGGAAAGGTTAAATTCAAGGTCAATGGTGAGATCGTTCATGTTGATCTTGTTGTTCCCACTGGTCATGAGACTGAAGATGATGAATGTGGATGGATAGAGGAGTGTTCCTATTTGGACACTGAGATTATTCTTGCTCATGTGGCATCTAACCCACTCGATGCCACCATTTCTCTGGCCGACGCAATTAAACATGCAGAAAACATACAATACTGGTCTGAGTGTTTGGACTCGACTCCCATCTCTCACGATGAGATTTTCTGCAAATTAGATATGGCTTGGGATGAGTTAGATGCAGAGTTGTGTGCTTTGTCTTCTATGATCATGCCCATGATGAGTCCACCCTTCGAGATAACAAGCCCTTCTGAGGTGTATTCATTATCTCAATTCCTTTCTGATAGTGACCTTCCTGACATTGCAAGGAAGGTAGCTGATATGTTTACTTTGATGGAGTATTACAGACAGAATCAGTTATCTTCACACTCAGGTCACCATGAGCCTTCACCATCGACTCCGTCAGTCCAGGTTGACCCTTCACTAGCCTCACTATTGATTAATCAGAAACTTGATATGGACCTAGTGAAGCATTGCATAGAGATCATGGCCGATGAGATTCGAGAACTGCAGTGCCTGATCCCTAATGCCTCTTCCCTTGCTTCCCCTGTCTCTCTCATAGAGGCTGTGTATTCTAATCACCCCATTTCTAAAAAATTAGATTTCTCGGATCTGTTTGATAAGCCCAGCACTACTCCCCAAGTGGAACTTAAACCTCTTCCAAAGGACCTAAAGTATGTCTTTCTTGGCTAAGATCAGACACTTCCTGTGATAATCAATGCACATTTAGATGATACACATGAATCTAGACTCGTTGAGGTTCTTAAGAGAAATTCGAGGGCTATTGGATGGACTATCTCTGATCTACGAGGAATTAGCCCTTCTTACTGTACACACCAAATCTTCCTGGAAGATGATGCCAAAACTTCTCGAGAGCCTCAGAGACGATTGAATCCAAATTTGCGAGAAGTTGTTAAGACAGAAATCTGCAAATGGATGAGTGCAGGGATCGTTTTCCCCATCTCAGATAGTAAGTGGGTTAGTCCCCTTCATGTGGTTCCCAAGAAGGCTGGCCTCACTGTGGTCCAGAATGACCGAGGGGAGGATATCTCTACCCGTGTTGCAACATCTTGGCGGGTATGTGTAGATTACAGGAAGTTGAATAAAGCAACCCGAAAAGATCACTTTCCTCTTCCTTTCATCGACCAGATTGTCGAAAGATTGGCATGAAAGAAATACTTTTGTTTTCTTGATGGATATTCGGGTTATAATCAGGTCGCGGTCGCTCCTGAGGACCAAGAGAAGACGACCTTCACATGTCCCTTCGGGACATTTGCCTTCCGGTGAATGCCTTTTGGCTTATGCAACGCACCAGCTACATTCCAGAGATGTATGCTGGCTATTTTTTCAGACATGGTGGGAGATTTTATGGAAATTTTTATGGATGATTTTTCCGTCTTCGGCGACTCATTTGATGAGACCCTAGAGTTTTTGGAGAGGGTTTTAAAGAAATGCATTGATGTTAATCTGGTGTTGTCTTGGGAGAAATCACATTTTATGGTTAAGCAAGGGATAGTGCTAGGACACATTGTGTCAGAAAGAGGC
The DNA here is from genome assembly GCA_037367405.1 of Ottelia alismoides. Classification (NCBI taxonomy): domain Eukaryota; kingdom Viridiplantae; phylum Streptophyta; class Magnoliopsida; order Alismatales; family Hydrocharitaceae; genus Ottelia; species Ottelia alismoides. Next base: position 680,440 of record JAZKJV010001716.1, read on the forward strand.
ATGGAGGTTGACCCATCCAAGGTAGATACCATTACACACTTACCTCCGCCTACGAACGTCAAGGGAATCAGATCCTTCTTAGGACACGTTGGCTTTTATCGACGATTTATATTAGATTTTGCAAAAATTGCCCGTCCCTTGACTCAGTTGTTGGAAAAGGACTGCGATTTTGAGATGTCTAAAGAAGCACTTCGGTCCTTTGAGATTTTGATGCAGGCCATCACTGAAGCCCCGATTTTACAACCCCCCGATTGGACTTTAGATTTTGAGATCATGTGTGATGCATCTGAATATGCAGTAGGGGCGATTCTTGGACAAAGGAAGGATGGCAAACCATTTACTATTCACTACGCCAACAAGACATTGGATGAGGCCCAACGTAATTATACTGTTACTGAAAAGGAACTGCTGGCTGTAGTCTTTTCTTTGAAGAAATTTCGATCGTACTTGTTAGGAGCTCATGTTATCATTTTTTCTGATCATTCAGCCCTCAAGTACTTGTTAACAAAGAAAGACTCTAAGCCGAGACTTCTGAGATGGATCCTGCTCCTGCAGGAATTTGATATTGAAATAAAAGATAAGCAGGAGTAAAAAATGTGGTGGCGGATCATCTATCTCGGCTTCCTTCTTTCCCATCATATGAGTCTTTCATTGATGCCACCCCCACTCCTATCACTGCCAAATTTCCTGATGAGTCCATTCTCACCGTCAGTCAGTTACCTTGGTATGCTGATATGGTGAATTTCCTTGTCACTTCTCGACTTCTCGATCATTGGCCCAAGACCAAGAAAGAAAAATTTCGATCTGATTCACGTTGGTACCACTGGGAGGACCCCATCCTTTTTAAGGAAGGGGCTGATTGCATTTGGAAACGTTGTATTCCAGAGTCTGAGATACTTAGTGTCCTTACCCACTGCCACACCTTTGGGTGTGGAGGACATCACTCTGGAAAGCGTACTGCAGCTAAGATCTTACAGTCTGGTTTCTTTTGGTCGACCCTATTCCGTGATGCCCACAATTTTGTGAAGACATGCCCTGTTTGTCAGACCACTAGAGGAATGTCTAGACGAGATATGATGCCCCTTACTCCTGTGCATGTGGTTGAGGTTTTTGATGCTTGGGGAATAGATTTTATGGGCCCTTTCACAGTTTCTCAGGGATTTCAGTACATCTTATTGGCAGTAGACTACGTCTCTCGCTGGGTAGAGGCAACTCCCACCCGCGCTGCTGACAGCGCGATTGTCACTAAGTTCCTCAATGACATATTCTCACGCTTTGGTTTGCCAAAAGTGGTCATTAGTGATGGTGGTACTCACTTTCTGAATGCCTCGGTGCGACGACTCCTGTATAATAATGGAGTTGAACATAGAGTCGCTACACCATACCATCCCCAGTCGAATGGCATGGCTGAGCTCTCCAACAGAGAAATAAAGACCATTTTGATGAAGATAGTCCGATCTGATCGGAAAGATTGGTCTCAACATCTTCCCACCGCACTCTGGGCATACCGTACAGCTTTTCGTACACCTCTTGGTATGAGCCCATTTCGTATAGTGTATAGGAAACCATGTCATCTTCCAGTAGAGATTCACCATAAATCTGAATGGGCTATTCGAAAATGTAACTTGGATCATGATGAAGCTGGCAAGAAAAGGCTTTTGGATTTGAATGACCTTGAAAAGTTGCGAGCAAAGGCATATTCCAAAGATTTGATTTATAAAGCCAAAATCAAACAATGGCACGACACTCACATCTCACATAAATCTTTTAGTGTTAATCAAAAGGTTTGGTTATTTGATTCCAAGCTCAAACTCTTTCCTAGAAAACTCCGTTCTAAGTGGAAAGGTCCCTACACCATCTTGAATATCTATGATAATGGATCTGTTGATATCTTTGACCCCTCCACTTCATCTTCTTTTCAGGTCAATGGGCAGAGACTCAAGCCTGTCATTGAACCCGATGGCCCCCTTCCTGTTGCAGAATCCTTAGTTCTTCAGGATCTCTGAACCTGAACGCCAAGCTGAGGCGTAAAACAAGTGCTTATGGGAGGCACCCCATCTCTATCTTTCTTGTATTTTTTGTATATTCTCTTTTCTATTTTTCTTTACTTCCATGCTAACTACATTCTCTTGTGAATTAGTATCGGATAAGCATGGGGGTATTCCTCTTTCCATTTCTTCTTAAATAAAAAAAACAAAAAAACAAAAAAAAATAGAAAAGAAAAAAAAAGAAGAAAAAAAATCTCTCTCTAAGGAGGTCAGGTTTTCTACCATGAGGACATGGTTTCATTTAAGCATGGGGGGTAGTCTTCTATCTATGTATATATATTCTAAGTTTTTTATAATCTATTTCTTATATATATATAACTATGTTTACAAAAAAAACTTAAAAACTTAAAATAAAAAAAATATGTATATATTAAAAAATGCAAAAAAATAAAAATAAAAATAAAAAATAATAATTTTGTACATATCTCTTCCTTGTGAGAGTTTGGACCAAGATTTAAGGCAAAGCTTAAGGAGATTGAGTTTGATCTTGACTTTAATCTACCTAATATCCATATAGACTCAATAGGTTTGAGAATTCAGATCCTTCAGGTCTTCTTGACTTAATTTTCCAAGTCCGCAATCTTTACGCAGATTTTAACTCACAATGTCTAAGTTGCTCATTTTGGAGAAGAATCACATACTCTTTGATGATTGATCTACTTGAACTTAATTCACATGCACGTAGCTCGACTCAAATAGGATGTGTGAAAGCTATTGTGATTATGAATGGTATCTATATGGATCTCTATCTGGCGGCATGGACGTCTGAGGACCGGAGAGTGTGGGTTGAAATAAAGCTTCGGATGAGGAAAGGTCAGTTGGCAAAAATCTTCTTCTCTTCCACCAAATAGAGCACAATGCTCATATCTTGTCCACATATAAAAAAGAAAATTCAAAAGGAGCGGGAAAAAGATTTTATACCCGCATGAAGCCGTGCTAAAAAAAGGAAGAAAGAAAAAAAAGAAGAAGAAAAAAAAGAGAAGCTGGCATTTCTTTTCTGTGAGACTTGGCTACACTGGCCAAGCTCAAATTGAGAGATGTGACTACACTGGTCACACTCCAAATACCAACTTCTTCCTATCTTCGTCTTTAGCCAAATGACCCGAACTTAGAAGGAAATACCCCACTCCGCGAGGAAAGAGTAGCTAGAAAGGGAATCTAAGGGTACTAAGCATGGTTGCATAAGTTTTTATCTTTTTAAGTGGGAAGAGCTACCTATTCACACTCACAGGTTCAAGTCCGACTCATATATCATAAGAGGATGTGATTATGATCGAATGAGCTGAATTGACTAAGGAGTCAAACCTGCTTAAAGGTTCGTGGAACTTGGAGACTGTTGCATCTGAAATTTTGAGCACATGCGAGTCTCAAACACATTATGAATCCAAAGGTCCAATCAAGCTTGTCTCTTATTCTTTGTACAAAACTTGGTCCCAGCTTCCACGTAGGATGTTTCTTCTTTGGATGGTCTTGCTAGGGACTAGCAAAGTTTAAGCATGGGGGTATGATGGGGCACGGTCTCATCTTGCTAATACATGTCAAATCAATTGAAATTCTTGCGTAAAATTCAATAAAATGTTCTACACTTGTGCTTGTATGGTATTCTTATCTGATAAATGTGAGGAACAATAGTACACAAAAAGAAACCTCGTATAAATAAAACAAAGTGCATATATAATTATGTATGTATATATGTGTATGCATGCATGTCCTCTCGTTTTTCTTTATAAATAATATACTACATTTGTTCTGTTAAGTGCTTAATAAACCCAAGTGGGTATGTTAGAGCCATGTTGGTTATAATTACCCATTCCTTTTATTTGTTGCATTATTTTATAATGCAAGTTGTGATAAAATGGGCAACTCCACTTCCATGTTGACGTACCCACGTTTTGTTTTCTCCAAATTCACATTCATCTCAAGCCTCTTGAATCCCATGCAGTAGACGTTCTTCCAAAACCAATGGCCAACCTTTATTATCTAATTTTCTTTCCCCAGCGCACAATCTGTTCTCCTTCCAGCACCGATCGTCCTTCACTCCTTCTGCTCTTTATGCACAGTAATGGCAACTGCCTGTCTCCCATTTCAATCGTGTGCAACAACCGTCAATACCATCCTTCTATTATTTTTCTTGCATGAGCGTCGTGCGCACCTCCGCACAGTTATTCCTCCCCCACTCCCTTTTCTCTCGTATTCACACAGCGACAGTTGTTGCATTAAGATTAGCCTTAACATACTTATGTTATAAATATGATGGCTAATGCTCTATCGACGTGGTTGGATCCCTGATTCTCTTCTCCTTCTCCCTTCACAGGTACAACAGTGGAGTGATCTCCCGTTAGAGAAGGATTGACAGCAGCATGGGTAGAGCTGACCGAGCCGCGAGGGGCTCTCGTGAGAGATAGATCTGAGGATCCGTAATCCTCTCTTTCACCGCGACATCCTCACCATTTCACGCCCATTCTGTCCACTCCAGCCATCGAGCGTTTTCCAACACAAGCACGCGTGGGTGACAGCCGCGCGACGTTCTTCGCTCGCACACGCCACCGATTTCAGCAAAATGTTTGCACCTTCTTCGTATGTGGAGTGACAATCCACATTGCAGTGGCTACGCTTGATTCGGTGACGATATCCAACCCATCTCAGTTTCTTTTTGTTGCTTAATTTAAGTAGTTGTTTCATGCATTTTGTTTTTGTTGTGAAAACTTGTTATGTTGTTTTTTATTTTTTTTAGTTGATTTCCAAAAGGTCGAATGGTCAGAATGTTGTGTTTATTTAATGCTCACGTTTGATATAAAAAAAATCATGTTTTGTTGGATATGCTCCATTTGTGTCTTAATTCTGAATGGGCTTGATAAGCGATAGATCAATTGACTTTGGATTACTATACTTAGTGATTCCCCTTTCAAATAAATCCTACGGTTAATTGGTTGTTATTCCTATTTATGTGGAGCCTAATCATTTGAACTGATATTCAGAATGAGAATGGTTAGATAAAATGTTGAGAGTAACTTTTCTGTACGAAGATAAAAAAAAACCATCATCTTGTGCACTTTATTAAATGTTGAGCATGTTCACATAGTGTTGAATTTGTGCTTCATATTCATGTTGTGAATTAATCTTTGAAATTTATCCGTGTCTCTGTGGATCGACCTTGTGCTTACCATCGTACAAGTAAAAATTATCCTTTGAAAATTAATGTTTTAATTGGTTGAATTGCGGTTGCAACGACTCAAATCTCTTATTTTTAACCTTCTAAAACCGCAAAGAAAACCGTTAATCAGAGATCCATCTGCAACAGTAACTTTCTCTCTTCCAGATGATAACTTAAATCATGAAACATTCTAGGATCACCTATCATGTGATCGGAAGTACCACTATCGATAATCCTCTCAGATTTGGCAGAGAAAGCATTGCTAGTTCTCGTATTAAAAGCTGAATCATTGTTTGATGGTTGCAAAGATACATGTTCTTTCGTAAACGATTCCTTCAAGAAGGATTGTGACTCCATGATGGTATCCTGTGTCAGGTTAGTTTCTCTAAATGCTCCAAACATCATAGGATCATTCACCAACAAATTTGTAGCCTTTATACTTTGACTATCTCTCACTGACTTTTTATCATACACCTTGCGTTCAGTATGAATAGCAATTCAGCATAAAGAACTTAAAACACATCAACTATCCCGGGCGATGGAGGATACCACAGGCTTCGACGGAGCAAGAAAAATGCAGCAAAAAAATGCAGCAATTTGCCTCAAGAAACAAAGCAGTAGCAAATAGCCACGAATTTCAACAATTGGCCTCCAAAGACAAACAACAAATAGCCTCACAGCAATCAGCCCCAAAAACATAACATCACCAACTCTGATTTCAACTCATCTTTAGGCGGAACAATACGAGAGATCCAAAGTACCTGGGCGGACGTGCACCTAGGGTACTACCTGCAGCAAACCGTCGTGCAAGAGAGGACGATGCTTGATGAAGAATACGATCACAGCAAAATGGTTTTGTAAGAATCAAACACATAAGGTACACACAAAGATGGAGACACAGATTTACGTGGAAAACCCTACATAGAGGAAAAAAAATCACAGGGGCTCTCAATCTCTAAACTCCCTCATTAGAGATTAGGGCACTCTTCGCTAAGATATTTTTGAATAAGGGAAGATGAGTACAATATATAAATGATGTGTAAATGGTCTCTCATCCCTAGACCCATTTACCCATTAAAGAACCACTCAACATTCAAAAAGAGAATTGAACATATTCTTTGAGGTAGATTTTGAGGACGACCTCGATGAGAAGCACATTGCAGTAGAAGTGCACCGTCAGGTTATGGAGCAGCACATAAAGACCTCTTGCATTTGTATTGTGGGAGGTGTTCATCATGGTTGTGGTTGTCAATATTGGTTGAATGTTATATCTTACAAATTTAAATTTTGATGTAGAGCACTTCTAAGACCTCTAAGGCTACGGCCGACTTCGACGCTGCCCTCCATGCTAGAAGATGTGAGGGGACGAAGGAGCAAGATTGGTTCTGGCTTCGATCTTTATCCTTGGTTCGATAATGCAAGAATCCAACATCAAATCGTCATCGAACAGCTCTCAAACAGTCTGTGGTTCGTATCAAATTTCTCTTGATGTTCAGGTGATTTTATCAGAACTCTGCGAGCTTCAAATGGCTTCTTGTCGTATTTATAGCTATTTGGCTTTTACCTGAACAGTCGTTCAAGCTTCAAAACCCGGTGCATTTCACATCAGAATCTCTGTTTGATATGAAATCAGTATAGTTGGGAAGCTCTCTTTTTACTGGTTTTAGTTGTCTTTTGATAATCGATCAAAGGCTTTTGGATTTTTTTTGTTCTTGGACCTCTTGACAGGTCAGATTCATTGAGCACCTGCAAGGAGGAATTATGTAAGTTTTTTTATGAAGTGAAAGGAAGAACTATGATAAGTTGAGTTCATAATCTTACAGTGTGATGCCAGTGGTCTTACTCTTGCTCTGCTTCCTTCTCTCCAAACTACACGAGTCTTTTATCCGATCTTTCGTGTTTACAACAAACACGTATTTTTTCTCTTAAGGGTTTGTTTATGAGGGATGATGACTCTTTATTATGGAGTAATGCAATTTTAATTCAAAATAAGCAATCACGAGATAAAATGGTTACATCAGCTTAAAATTATCTCTTCCTTATCTCTCAAACCAAATGAACAATGAGAGAAGAAATCTCATTCCTTATAGTGATCATTCTTTATCTCTCATTCGAACGACACATAATGAACAACTGCTACTTAGATTTCTCATCAAACCAAAGTGTCATGAATATTTGGAGAATCCACAACAAACATGTCTCGTGTTATCCATATGTAAATACTGTTGTATTTAATTGTAATGTAATCACATTGAGTAATGTTAAAACTTTGTTGGACATATATATGAGTCCTCACCTAAACTCTTGTGGCAATAGTAGAGAGGATGAATGGAGGACCCACACACACGCATGTTCTCCGCTCTGTTTTTAGCTCGGGATGGTCAACTCGGGTCTCAGATCTGCCATTTTGAGATTTGAAACGATGCTCGTTGAATGGACAGTTACGGATCTCAAAGATACTCGACAAGGTCAATAAGAAGTGGTCTCCCATAAGGTGATTTCTTCACTTGCAAGAATTCTCTCTCGCTCTTTGTTCTTCCATCGTGAAGTCCTTCTGTTCTCATTGCTCGGCTGCTATTCTCTATATTTGTGGGGACAAAGATCATGTGCTGTCGTATCCTCAGAGAAGATTGCCAGTACCTTAGCACCGTTGACTATAAGAAACTGATCTTAAGGCAATGAATAATTTGAATATTCGTCGTTATATCTTACGATGTTAAAGATATAACAATGAATATTATTCGTTGCTAAATCATCTTTTATACTTGTAATTAGCAATAAATATCATATTCGTTGTTAAAGGTCCATAAACGATGATTTTTTCGTTGAATTATTCGTTAAAGACCGCACTAATCGTTGCCAAATTTAGCAACGATTAGAATAAAACAACAACGAATAATCGTTGTTATATGATTCGGAATATAGCAACGAATACCATTATTCATTGCAAATTTAAAGAAGGTACGGTGGCAGTAGATGTCGCATCTTCGGTAAGTATATGCTTCTTAAAATTATTCATTGCGAATTTAAAGAAGGTACGTACCACAAGCTCTGCGAACTTAAAGAAGGTACACTGCATGTAGACACCTGGAGAATCAGTAGACGATTGTGGCATAATATCACGTAGACATGCCACAAGCTTTCGAATTGGTTATCTGCAGTAGATGCCGACTGGGGTAGTACATGCTCGGCTACACGCGCTTATTGAAAACCCATGCTTAGAGTAGCATGTATCCTCCGAGTGGCATGTGTGATGGCAGAACGAACATGGCTGGCGAAAGCAACCTCCCCGTCCACGGGGTCCGCGGCCACGGCCAGAAGACCGACCACCTCTCCCAAGCGATATTGCCATCGCCGATGGGGGTGGAGTAGATGTGCTAGAAGAAACTGATATGCGACTGAGCCTCATGTAAACGTCCTCCATTGGAGGAATGACTACATTGGCCAATATCTGAGAGCTGGCTGCCTCGTACTCAAGATCGAGGGCTGCAAGTATTATGACCACCATGGTATCATTCTGAAATGTCTTCTGCTGCTCTGGAGTCGCCGTGAGTGGTATGGTACTGTATAACTTCTCGAACATCCCTATCAGGGACGTGTACAATGAGTGAAATGGCCTGCCATTCTGCTTCATCGTGAATATATCATGCTGGAGCTGTAACATCTTGGTTTCATTCCGCACTTGGGAATACATAGCGACCAGAATATCCCACATTGCCTTGGCAGTGGGCTGATGGAGGACATCATTGGCAATCTCCATCGACAGTGTGCCTGACAGCCAAACCTTGGCATAAGAGTCATCAGCCTCCCAAGAGGCATATATCCCAGTCTTCTCTGCCGGCTCATCTTCGGTAAGTACATGCTTCTTACCGTTTGACTTCATGAGACTCATAAACTGCATCGCCCAGAGCTCATAGTTTGTCCCATCCATCTTGACTATTGACTCAGGACCTTTGAAGGCGCCAATGGAGGGCATATCAACTTTGTTATCTGACATGTCACCGTAGATGAAGAACTAGGGATTGTAGACCAGAAACCAATATCTACAAAAACTTGATCGGATTTGAGTGCATATGTAGACGTTACGTACTCAAATCCATGGAGATAGAACGACCGAAGAAAGCGGTGGTGTCGGCATGTAAGGAAGGGGAACCCGGTGGTTAGGGTGCCCTACGAAAAGGTGGGGCCCCCCAATGAGGAGGGGGGGGGGGTGGTTACGGCAGCGTGGAGGAGGGGGCCCGGTGGCATGGAGGATTGGGCCCGATGGCGTGGAGGGGGGGGGGGGCTACGGCGATGACAGAAGTGTAGTGGAGGAGAGGAGATCCGACGGAAGAGAGAGAGGGTTCGGCGTCAGCGGTGGAAGGGCCTAGGGTTAGGGTTGGCCCTTGGGCTCTGATACCATGTTGGAAAAAGTGAGCAATCTATTATTCCAAGGAACACTAGTCTCTCTTATATAGAGAGTATAAGAGTCCAGTAAGTAAAAAGGAATTAAGAAACGGTACAAAACATAATAATATAAGTCTCTACAGGAGATGCGTCACGGGATAAGGCCTCAAAGGCCTGTGTTTGTCTTATTGACTTTCTCATCCGATACAGGAGGTCTGAGGTTCCTTATATAGCCTCCTCAGAGCCTCCAAGTCCCACCGTTGGACAATGTGGGACTAAACACTTGGATGGGGTAAATGGATCCTGGAGGTATCCATTTACCCATCTCCTCAACATATGACGCATACATCAATTATTCCAACACTCCCCCTCAAGATGGAGCAAGCAATGCTCAGCTTGGATAAACAGAAAGAAACTCAACTCAATGCTACAAGACACTACGAACAATATCAACCCAACGCGTACATTGCTGCAGTCGAGGACGTTGCTTCTCATGCCATGCAAGTGAGGAGGACGAACGAGCTGAAGTGTGAGTCTTCTAAATCTCCTCGTCAGAGAGCATGTGCTCTGAACTACGCATGTCAGTGTCACTGCAACTGGAAATGAGTCACCTCGTCGGAGTACTCTGGCCTGCCACAATAATGTGGACTACTGCTCCATCTCTGAAAGGGCCGAACTAAAAAGGCCGTGGCTGTGCAATCCTCGTCGGAGTCCACGTTCGCTGGAGAATGGAGTATGAAAGAAGTCTCCTCGTTGGAGAACTGGGTCTCTCCCATCTGGCTCAGAGAATGGTACACTGCTCTGGTGTCCCTATGATACCACATGAAAACCCTTGCCAACATGGCATAGGGAATGGTCCTCTACTCTGGAGTCCCTATGGCTCACATGAAAACTCTGGCCTACAAAACAAGAAAGGATGGGGACCTCTGATCTGATGGCATACATATGCTCATCTGAAATGATCGCAAACTCGTGTGTGTCTGAAAATGAGTCTGTCTCTAGAGAACTCGAAAATGGGCCTCAACATGGAGTGCCTCGAACTTAGACTCTGACCGATCTGAATGTCGAGTCTGAATCTGCGCATCAAACTTGGACTCGGAATCTGAATTTCAAATGTGGAATTTCCAAATGAAAAATCTTCATCTGAAAAACTGTAGAGCTTGGAAATTCTGAATTGGTCTAACAAATCTGATATCTCTAAAATTTGGAGAGGACGTGTGACTCTACATAATACTTCCCCTTTCTCCCATACTTGTCGGAAAACATGGACGTCGACCAAGTTGAGAGAAGACAAGAGAAATAGGGGTTACATAAAACACGAACATTTCTTGCAGCTTTTTATTTTTCATCCTTTTTTTAAGACGTCACAATTTTTTCCTTTTCGGCTTCTCTCTCTCTCTCTCTTTTAACATTTGTGTACGGCTCTTTTTTTTCTCCGGTGCACGCGCCTTTTTTTTAAAAACTGCAGCTCATTTCAATTTTTTTCTGTAGCACTCCCTTTTTTTCATTTTAGGCAGCAAGCCCAATGAGGTATTTTTAAATAATAAATGCAAATAGGCCTAATGATTAGGGTTTTGTTCATGAGAACCCCATCATTGAAACGTGCGCCGCCAAAGGGGGACCATACGGGATCGTCGCCTGCGCGCGAGATAATCTCACCTTGGAGGACACGCCGCCGCGCCGCTTGGGAGGCCATGGAGGTCTGGTGGTGAGCTGTCGCGCCGCCACCGTGAGAGAGAGGGCCCCTATTGGAGGATGGAACAACCCTGGGTTGTGCACCTGGAGGTGTTGGCTGCGTTGGGCGATCTTGCACCAAGAGAGGGAGAGAAGCGCCGAAGACTCCATCTCTTGGAAGGGGCGGCATCACCTGGAAGGGGCGGCATCGCCTACCTGCCTGTGGAGATGCGGCGCCGACAAGATGTTGCGCGATGCTGGGCCTGGATTGAGCGCAATTGCACGTGCCGCCTGCACGAATTGTCGCTTGCAGGGGAGCGCCTAGTGGGTTCGTCTGTGCTGGAAAGCGTGAGGTGGAGGATCGCGAGGTCGGGAAAAGGAGCGCAGTGGAGATTCGTGCGCAGGGGGTCGCGCGTGAGTAAACTGGGAGATGCACGCGCCTCCACCTGCGCACCAGCGCTGCTGCACGCCTGGTAATGTATGAGATCGAGGTCGCCTTGAAGGGATGTAAAGCCCTAGAAGGGATTCTGCTGTTGGAGAAAGAAGATACGGCTCCACGAACAATTCATCTCTTGCAGGGGCCGGATTTTCCACGAACAAAGTGCAGAAAATAGGATTTCAGAGAAAAAACGTAGAATAAAAACTGGATTATATCTTCGAATATGAATCTTCAAGAACCATGAACAATGAATCTGATAATCGAATCTCGAATAATATAAAAGACAAAAATCCTTGAGAATCGACCCGCTCTGATATCATGTTGGAAAAAGTGAGCAATATATTATTCCAAGGAACCCTAGTCTCTCTTATGTAGGGTAAGTATATGATGCATGTGGCTGGAAAGGGCTTGGATGTTGGAAGAGGACTTCAAGGAAACTGTGGTTGAACTTTGGAAGGGGTGGAATCCGGTGGGCACCAGCGGTTTGCCGTTTTGCTTCTAAGCTGGCGCTTCTCAAATCATACTTGATGGCATTTGGGACGGAGGTGAGAAACAAAAGAAGGGTGAAGAGAGATGATGTACAACAGGAGGTAACACGCCTGGATGGTTTGGATGACCTGAGAGGGCTGGAACATGAAGAACTGGCAGAGAGAACCAGGCTTTTGGAGGTAATCTTGCGTGAAGATCGCAAAGAAGAGGTGGAATGGAAGCAGAAGTCCAGGCAGAAGTGGCTACGAGAAGGGGATGCAAACACAAGATTTTTTCATTCCATGGTTTCTTCAAGAAAGAGAAGGAATCATATTAGGGAATTAGAGGTGGGGGCAGAGCTTATCTGGGGAAGCACTCATTGGCAGTGCACTGAGAGATCATTTCTTGGCAGCTTCACGAAGAAAGCAAGGGGACGGATGGGGGTGGAGAGGAAGGGGGTGAAATCCTTATCAGGGCATGCTGACAAGCTGGTGATACCATTCACGGAAAAAGAAATAAAGATTGCTATTTGGGATCTGAATGCATATGGAGCTTCTGATCCAGTGGATTCCCGATCTTCTTTTATAGAGAGTTTTGGGACCTACTGAAGTTTGAGATCGTTGAAGTGCTAGAGGAGTTTAGAGATGGGAATAGTGGTTTTGAGAAGATTAACAGGGCGATGTTGTTCTTGCTGCCAAAGAAAGACCAACCAGCCAGAGTGGAAGACTTCAGACCAATCGCACTATCAAATGGAATCTACCTAATTATAGCAAAGGTGTTAGCTAACAGACCCAGGGTGATCATGGACTCTATTGTGCTAGAGTGCCAGTATGCATTTATTCCGGGAAGACAAATGGTTGATGGGTTAGTTTTGGCTTCGAAGATCTGACTAGAGTAGAGAAGGAAAAAGGTGAAGGGCATGCTGTGGAAGATTGATTTTGCAAAAGCTTACGACTGCGTAGATTGGAGGTTCCTGTGGTCATCTTTGAGGAAAAGAGGTTTCCCAGAAATTTGGATCACATGGATGAAGCGGTGTATCACTACCTCATCCCTCTCAGTTCTAGTGAATGGAAAGCCTGAAGGAGGTTTTTTCCAACCGCAAAGAGGTGTGTGATGAATCTCGGATTCACCATTCTAAGTCTCATTAATTAAGCTCAAGTCCCTCAAAAATCAACAATATTTCTGCATTTATTCTGCATAATTAGCATTCAGGCATGATTTCATAAGAATTGCATTTTAGCATTAAAATCTGCATAAAATAAGAAGCCAACAATCCAAGCCAACAATGACCTGTAAATAGCCTAACTTCCCCTATTTTTAACTCCTCCATGCTGTCACTGCATAACCCAAAACCACCTCCACTGTGTACACATCACTAACAAGAATAAATAAAAAATACAAAAAAATTACTAACCCTGATAAGTGGACCAAAAACCCAAACCCTAGTTTCAGGATTTTCAGACTAAAAGCCTCATATCTTCTCCATCTAGTGTCCGATTTGATCCTACTCACTTTTGAACTAATGCACATTCAATTATCTTCAAAACAAGACCAAGTTCAAGTGAATCGGAGCTCGTATGTGAAAGTTGGGTTTTGGGCCTCTTTTGTATATTTTCGCGGCTTTTCTGACATATATTTTTTGTATATATTTTATTAATTAATAAAAATCCAAAAAAATTAGAATTAGGTGCCTTTTATTTATCTCTGAGTTCTCCAGATTTTTCTCGGATTTTTATCTTGTTTAAAAAATGACAAAAAAATTAGAAAACCAAAAATCAAGGTATTCTATGTATATGAGATACCCCAAAAATTCACTTTTTACATTTGACCGAATTTGGTTTTGATATCTTCATGAAAGTTGTAGATCTCATCGAGACGAGCATTTTTCGTGAAGGAACTTTTTCGATCCGAGGTCATTTGCTATTTCTTTTTAATTTTACAAATAATTTATTTTCGATTTATCTGGAGCTGACACGTGGCAGCCCCAGAGGCCGCCACGTGTCAGCGGTTTTTGGGGTTTTTATATACTCGTTTTTATATATAAAAAAAATTAAATACCACGCACGTGCAGCGCACGTGCCACCCCGCACGCTCACTACACGTGCCCGCGCCCTCCTCTTACTCTCCAGGCTCCCGCCACGTGGCCCATACCTGGCCGTTCGATCTCGGCCGATCGAACGGCCTGGGACTCATCTTCTACCTCCCAACGGCCTCCCCGTAACCTCCGCCCCCGATTTCTCGGGCGCCGCCGCCCTTAATCCTCCTCCCGCATCTCTGTTATCCTCCACAACCGCCGCACTCGCCGTTGACCCAAACCCCCTCCGCGTCGCACGCAGCCACCTCCTTTATCCTCGCCGATCTCGCCGAACCCTCCCCTATATATACTCCATCGCCGACCCCCCGAAACCCTATCCGCCGATTGAGCTTCAGCAAGAGAAGGGCGGTGACAGCGCCCTCTTCCATCTCCGGCGAGATCCGAGCCTTCGCGGCTCGTCGCAGCGCCACCTCTGGCCGTGCTGCCACTGCTCCGGGTTCAATCCCCGTCGAGCCGACTACCTTCGTTCTCCACCTTCGTCAACCTCCCTCCGACGATTCAGTCATCTTCATCAACGCTTCACGCGCCACCGACCTCGCTACAGCGGCTCCATCAGCATTGATTCCAGCCCCGACTTCTTCTTCATCGACCAACGAAGCCACAGCTCCGCCTCGGCTACCATTCTCCAACTCCACCGCCGCCCCGCCTTCGTCGGACTGCGACGCCTCGACCATCAGCGATCACCGCGCGCCTTCAGCCAGCCTTGCTGTCCTCCGCTTCCTCCGCCTCGCCACCGACGATAAAGGGGCGGCGACGAGCTCTCTCCGCCGTGACGCCATCGCCCCAGCCACCGGGTGTGAAGCCCGAGGCTCCTCACGCACGTGCGGGGCACGTGCGGCGGGGGAGACCTTCATCTACCCACGGGTCACTTGCATCGCACGTGGCCGCGTGGAAGAATTGCAAGGAAGCCCCCGAAGACCCCCTGATTTGCGCTACAGTCCACTAGCCAAAGGCCACGTGCGTCGCACGTGACTCTCCGGTGAAATTGCATAGGGTTCCCCAGTTATCTAGGTAATTACAAACAAGTCCCCCCTCTGTAGTTTTCTTTATTTATCATATTTATTATATTTGCATCTGTACCCCTGTGTTCTCCACTACATTTTAGACCTATATATACATCGTTTTATTTATTTAAAAATAGCACTGTGTTCCTCTTTTAATTCTCTACATTTTGAGATGTCATGAACATTTTTGTGATGACCGGTTGATTAATAATTAATTCTTCTGTGGAAATTACCATATTTTGCCCAGTCTGTGCTTTTCAAATTTTATTTAATTAACCGTGACTCTAAAAATTTCCCAAAATTCACATATTGTAGAGATTATTTTGATTAACATTGTGCCCAAAAAATCATTGCAATTGCATGCATACTTTGCTCTGTAAAAATCATTTTGCATATTTCACTATTTTATTTTTAATAGGTATTAAATCCCATATTTTTAAGGTCTAGGATTTTTCTAAGATCCATTACCTAGTGATAGATCTTAGATAATTTTAGTTCTCGAAAATAATAGGTTTAATATTTATTACAATTAAATATTGAAAATTAATTTGTTTGCACTTAAAAATTCATAGAAAATTCATATTGCATCTAAAAATTCCAAAAATATTATAGTGCACTCATTTCATCGTCATTTACATAGTGGCCAAGTTTCGTATTTTTCGGACATTGTTTGATTGAAATTTACATTTTAGTCCCTAAAATAGGCCGAACTTGCATTTTGCATCTCATATTGCATTGAAAAATTCCAAAAAAAGACCGCCTTGAAAACCGAACTAAAAATTGGATAGACAATCTAGGTTGTTCCTTTGCCTCCTTGTGATCGACCTTGGGACTTGCCCAAGTAAAATAAACATAAAAATCACTTGATTGAAATTGAATCATTACCTTGTGGTTATGTCTTGACTGTTTCCGATCGCCGCCTACAACGAACGACACATATTTACTTTCACGATCGACCATTAAAAACAACTTATTAACGCGGCTTTTGCGGACTCGTCAGTGTGCGGCAGGGGTGTCCCTTAGCGCCCATGCTCTTTGTTCTGGTGGCAGATGCGTTAGCGGTTGTGTTCAGGCAGGCAGTTGACGGAGGGTGGTGTGGGGGTTTCCACCTGGACGACATATATGTGCCACTGTTGCAGTATGCGGATGACACAATACTCTTTTTAGATGGAACAGAGGAGATGATGTGTAGATCGGCACAGGTTCTGGATATCTTTAGTAAAATATCTGGGTTGGAGATCAACCTCCAAAAATCAGCGGTCATCACCTTTGGCTTACAGAATGAAGAGAAGATCAGAATAGCAGAACTACTTGGGTGTCCATTACGTGATCTACCGATCACGTATCTTGACCTTCCTCTGGTGGAGGACAGATTGAAGGTTGCAGATTGGGTTGCAGTGATCCAGAAGATAAATAGTAAGCTGGCAGGATGGAAGGCATTATCCTTATCTAGGGGTGGGAAGCTGGTTTTGTTAAAACACGTCTTATCTGCCATTCCAATCTTCTTTTTTTGACAAGATTGATGCCAGTGGGGGTGAGAAAGAGGATTGAAAAACTAATGAGAAGATTCTTCTGGTCAGGTGGGAAACAACAGAAATCCGGCATGCACCTGGTGGCTTGGGACGAGATCACGAGAAGTAAGGCGCAGGGGGGGTTGGGCGTGCGTGATCTGGAGAGTATGAACAAGGCCTTGATGGCTAAATGGGTGTTGCGTGTTTGGGGTCCTAGCGCAGATTTGGCGACGAGACTACTGAGGAAGATTTACGAGGTAAAAGGGGCCCTGGCTGTAGGTACGATCCGCTTTGAATCACCACTTTGACAGGGAATGCGGGAGGTGCTAAGGCACATATCGCACAGACTTACGCCTCGGGTAGGTGACGGGAGGGAGTTCAGATTTTGGAGGGATGACCGGACGGGGGAAGGGATCCTAGAGAGATGGTTCCCAAGGCTCTTTGCGTTGGTTGCATCGAAGGAAGCAAGTTTGAGGGAGTTAGCATAGTGCGGGGAGTGGCGGATATCTTTTGATGCGGTCCTCTCAGTCAGAAGAAGAGAGGAGTTGGATAGACTTTTAGATGCGGCTCAATTGGCAGGTGAATTTTCTATGAACAGGGATCATTATGTATGGACGGGTATAAGATTCTCAGTCAAAAAGCTCTATGGTGAGTTGAGAAGCAGAGGAGCAGGGACAACTGATCCTGACCTCTACAAGGATATGAAGATTGTATGGGCATGCAAGATACCGAATAGGATCAAAATTTTCCTATGGTTCCTGATGAAAAACAAGTTATGTGACAAGGTCAGGCGGACAAAAATCTTGGAGATTCAGGATGTGAATTGCGATAGATGTGGTGAGCAGATGGAAAATTCAAAACATCTTTTTTTCAGGTGCGTGGCTTCGGCGAAGGTCTGGAAGGAGATGGCTATTCCGTGGTTAGATGTGAACGGGTCGATGAACTTCTGGGAGGCAATATGGAAGGTAGGTGGAAGCTCCTCGGACGACGTCTCAAAATCTTTTGCGGTACTTTGGACAATCTGGTTAGCAAGAAATGAGCACATTTTTAAGAATCAAAATTTTTATTCAGAGAACATTGTATCCCACTGTAGGGCTCTTTTGAGTTTCTGGGAGTCTAGATGAAGTATGATGTAATCTCGCCCTCTAATAAAATTGTATTTTTGCGGTGACTCTCACATTGAGAGATCACCCTCTTTGCCATTAAATTTTTTTTAAAGAAGTAAGCAACGGATAATATTTGTTGTTATATATTTAACTACGGAAGATATGACAGTGAATATTAAATTATTCGTTGCCTTAAGTCACTTTTCTTGTAGTGGGTATTGCGGGGGCGATATCCTCTCTAAGGATAATCCTTCATGGGCGCTTCAGTTATCTCTTTTCTAATTCCATTACTGTTTTGTTTGCCATATGCGGTTTATTGCTTTGCCATGTTTCAGTCTTGCCCTAATATGTTGTATGTACTATTGAATCGATTCATGTTTGATATATAGTCTGATTACGATTCTTGAATGATTGATTAATATCCTGATATTGATATTCTGTTATGCCATTAAAATAAATCATGCGAATATGAATGATTGCTGTTTACTTTATATCATGTTGAACATGGTAAGAATAGATACCAAACTACAATAGAAAAATTGGCGCAAAATTGTGACGAACTGAGTAATAAAAAAGTGCATTTTTCATTTTGAAACATCTTAATCTTTTTCTCTAATATTTTAATTATCTCTCGAGAGTTATATTTAGGCTAATATATATTGCTGGTACATTGAGAGGATAGTCTGTTGGATTAATATCTATCCTGCAATTTCATCAACATAGATGATTTATCTTGCGAGCAAGACAGTCATATAGAATGAGTAAAGATATTTTTAATCTGATAGTTCGAAAGGATAAGATGTGGACGACCCATCTAATAATAGAGACCTTAACTTCTATTGGGTGGAATGTAGCTTTAGTTGGAAGAATATATTTTTATTCATGTGGAGAAGATCTTTGTGGATGTCAAGTCCGTCAAATCACAAGCGATTGTGTTAATTTTATATAGATCTTATCATCAATTACTTTGATATTTACGCAACAATTTTAATACATAGGCATAACTATATATTTATGTATTTTGTCTGCATGGGGACTCCATACATTCTTTCCTTTTATATGATAGAGTTGTTATGAAAAAACATACATTTAACATATTTACTTATTTTGTTCATGTCTATTTTTAAGAAATATGGCAACACATTCATATACGCAGATAAGCATATATCCCTATCCCTATCACTATTTAAAATAAGTAAGGATATTATCAGGGTCGGAACCAGGAATTTCACGAAGGAGGGGCCGAGTATACAATTATTATGTATGCTCAAAAATAGAAAAATCTATGTATTTTTTAATTATATTTTTAAATAGAATTAATATTTTTAAATGAACCTCTTTCAGTCTTGATAAACATTGAATTTAAATCTATTAATGTTAGAATTCAAATAGATTGGTATTTTCTGTGGAAATTTTTAAATTTGGATAAATATACCAATTTAAGCCTCTCCGAATCCATCCTAAAAAGGTTAAATTATCAAGTGAAATTTTGAAACAAAAAAATTCATGGTTAAAAGGAAATAATAAAATTTATTTTATTTATAAAGAGTATAAAAAATAATGGGAGAGATAAATAAACTCGAATGCAGTTTTATATCAAATTGTTTTGATACTTTGGAAGTGATAGGATAAACCATATAAAAGAAACAAAAATTGATGGAGATAAGATTCAAACCCTGGTTTTCAAAATAATAACCTTACCACTCTACCACTTAACTATTTAATGATTCAACAACATTTTTCTAACATCATTAATTATAATACAATTAAGAAGGAGTCATATTAAAAACTTAATACATTGTGTAAGTGGCGTATAATAATCCGGGGGGGGGGGGGGGGGGCAAAATGTATACTAGTTCCACCCCTTGACTCGAATACAGTTTTATATCAAATTATTTTAATACTTTAGAAGTGGTTGGATAAACCATATAAAAGAAAGTAAAATTGATGGAGATAAGATTCAAACCTTAGTCTCCAAAATAATAACCTTACCACTCTACCACTAAACCATTTAATGATTCTACAACATTTTTCTAACAACATTAATTATAATACTATTAAGGAGGGACCGTACTAAAAACTTAATACATTGTATAAGTGACGTATAATAATCATGGGGGGGCCATGGCCCCCCATAATGTATACTAGTTCCGCCCCTGGATATTATAATATTTAGGAAAATGGCTCTCACATCTAAAATCTTGTTGGGAACAAACAAAAGAGATCTCACAAATATTGTAGAAACGTATTGCTGGCGGATAAGAAAGACACATAACACACAAACACTCGATCGTCCCACTATAAATGGGTCCATGATAACAAAGAAAAAACCCCTAAAATGATGGGGAGAAAAATTACCGGGTCAAATCACCCCAAACAAATCAACTATAATCGATGCTAAAAAAAATTCTCCCTTGAGGGCTACACAAGTCCGCCTTCCTAGCTGATATATCAACCAAAATACCACCCACAAACAAGACAAAAGTAGAGATGGAGGAGATTTCATTGGGAATGCGGTTGCGCGAAGCACGATCTCCAGCTGTTGACTTAAGAAGATGGGAGAAGAACGAGACGGTTGAAAATCTTCTTCAAAACCCTAGGCCCCCAGCACACGCACAAGCAAGAGGAGTGGAGTTAGAGCAACACACTGCTTTATTTATAACAAGATTTCGGACATGTTATACAATTATAGCATGGATTTACATTTGCTATATATTTCTAACATGTGTTTAAACATGCAACATATCTCCAGTAGGAGCTTTTTTTACTGGTTGAAGGAGGAGAGGGGGGATTCGAACCCTGATCTTTTTAAAGTGTGAGTCACTACTTCTACCACCAGACCATTAGAAGGGTTCTCTCCAGCAGGGGGTTGAACATGCTATATACTTATACCATATCTTATAGTTCGCTCGTTATTTCCTCGTCTCCTGCTACATACTTATAATCCATGCTATTTTCTCCTCTTGCTATGTTATTTTCCTCCATAATGGGAGATGGTTGGATTCTATGAGATGATTGGATAATTGATTGGGATGTTTTATATCACCACGAAAACACCGGAAGAAGAGAACAACTAGAGCGGAAGATACCGGTGTGTCGTGTGGCGGTGGTCGATTACGCATACACATACGTATCCCTAACAACCGATATCTGAGAGGTGACGATACCGACGGGTCGTGTCCCATCAACTGGTATCAGAATGAAGACGATACCAAAATCGTGTCCCATCAACTGGTATCAGAGCGAAGAGGATACCATGTAGTATCCCAACACTACATGTTTGTCTAAACATAACATTAATAAGTACCCAAATAGTATGATATTCTGCTTTCAAATAATCAAGTTATCCAGTGGCCCTTAAATGCCACGAGAACGGCGTATGTTACATTTAATATCTTGTTCGGTACAAGCATAAGGATCCGAAATAGAGGAGAATAATGGGCCATTTTCCTCCCAACACGGTTCCCCGTGGTACGACTATTCCCCGTTATTTTATCTTATTTCACTCTTATTCCTATCTTTATCCTACCTTACCTACCTTTATTCCATCTTATTCTCCTTATTCCTATCTTCCAGCCGAACAAAGAATAGACCCTTATTCTCCTTATTCCCAATCATTATTCCTGCTTATTCGCGAACCAAACAGGCCCTTAATATCCTTCCCGTTTATTTGGTTAAACATAAGAAAGTTGAGAGGATGAAAGCAAGGCAGACGATACTGACCGCATCCTAATCCGTCATCTTTGAATCTGGACCGTAGATATAATTCCAATATTCCTCCCATCTTTTTGGAAAGTTCTCACGTTTGATTGTTTCTTAAATGAAACAACGATGCCTAAGATTGAAGTTATATAGAAATAACAGTCGTATTGGACTTTTTCCTATATGCGCGTTGTAGTAGTCTCTTGTTTAGATTCCTTCACGTCAACTGTGAATATAATTTGTAATTTATAAGAACAATATTAATATTAATATTATTAATCGGAGAGAATGCTCGGGGACTTTCAGGACTCTCGTTTGGTAACCGGGTTACCCCCGGGTTAGCCTGGGAGATAACCCGGATTACCCCCCTCTTTTATTGGGATAGAATTCTATCATAAATTATAGCGACATCACATCACATTCTTTATTCCAACATTCTCCAACCCTTATAACCATCACAACATCTACTATTCCCATCAAGTTATCCCAAACCACCCCAACCTAGCAACCAAACAAGCCCTCAATAATGGAGCTGCGGAGATTCGCTTGGGAATATCTATCGATATATCTTCCGGATTTTTTTCTGGAGTACTTTATTTTGGGAAATAACTATCCATTTTTCATATTCGACAACTATTCCGCTTCTCATTGTTAATTTTACGTAAGCTACCAAAAATGTCCCAATTATATGAACCCATTTTTCAAATGTAAAAAATATGGGTCTCACCCAATGTTTTGAAAATCAGACTCGCCAGTTGGACCGGTGAACCATACCTGGATCGGTCTGATTAATCAGTTCGATTCGAATGTTCATATTTTAATCAACCTATCAGTTCAACCTATTATTTTTAACCCGATTTAACCAGGTTCAACCGAAGAACTGCATTTAGTTTTTAATTTGTTTAAAAATAATGCTAATAGTAAGAGTTGAACCCATGCCCTTTGATACATATTTCAAACTCCTAACCAACTACTCTAGCACAACTTTTTAGATATAATAGATTTTAAGTATACTTAAACTAGTATTATATTATAGAGCAATTAATCCAAATAATATATGTATGTATGTATGTATGACATTTGATGGCGTATACGAAAAAATATTCTATATATAGTGTGAAATATATACATTGTCTATGTATTTTATTTATATTCAAATATATTTTTAAGTGTATATTTTATATACATTTTATTTTATTTCGATTTGATTAGCCGGTTTAACCACTTTTTTCTCACCGGTCCAGTTTAAACCGATTTGAAATAAGGGATTTTTACCCGACAGACCCTATAAATTTTGTCAATTACCTCTAGGACATTTGAAACAACATAATTCCTCCCTTGATCCCGTAAACTTGCCAACTCTTACCCCATGAACCCTTCGGATAATCCGTTTGAAGCCTGTGGGGGTTCTTGGGGTAATTTTTAAGGTCGATGGGGTAATTACATTGTGCAAAAAGTCGTAGAAGTAATTTAAAAAGTTTATATGGTCTGCCAGGTAAAAATCCCTTGAAATAATGACGATGTCATCGTTCGGTTGAACCGGTCTGATTATATGGTTCAATCCGATCCAACCATTTCAATAAAGTTTCCGATTTGATGTCCGATTTGGTTTCAAAAACATTGGTCTCAACTCTCAACTTTATGGTTAATGTCGAAAGAAAAGGATGCATTTGAGAAAAATAAAAAATAGAGACCCTTCCTGTGTTAAATTTGAAATATGAGCACCCTAATCAGAAATCGACATATAATTGGAGTCTTTTTTTAATTTACCCTTGATTTTAAGTAGTGGAACTGTTCACCTACTGTGTATGCTACTTATTCTAGAATAATTACTATTTACTCCATAATAATTTTTATTTATTTCATACCTACCAGAACAAGACAAATGCAATGTAAAATAATATTATATGATTACATTATGTATATGATTATATTTTTGATTTGAATATATTTCTGATGTTTGTTGATATAAATAATTCACACATATCAAACATTGATTTTACCAAATCAGTATCTCCGAAGAAATGAGATTAGAGAACAAACCTCCTCAATTATGCGTAACCTTTCTGTAATTAGTTGGTGTTTGAATAATTGGAAATACTGGAAAGACAAATGCGATGTAAAATAATATTATATGATTACATTATGTATATGATTATATTTTTGATTTGAATATATTTCTGATGTTGATTTCTTTGATTTGAATATGGTTAAAAAATTATAATTATAGAGAATAAAACGTGGGCTCCACCTTAACCGGACAAACGCGGTGTCATTAGTGTGATAAGCATCTCCATCTCGTATTAAATGCTACCACATCCTTCATTCATATTAAAATGACAATACCTTGTTATATAAAAAATAAAGGTTTAACATCAAAATTATGAAATAATTATAACTCCACCGAATATAATTTATACTAATCTCGCCAACACACTTTTTTTTATGGGAAAAATGGGGCTGCCCTTTAAGGGAAGCTAACTTAGCTCTCCCACCCTATTTTTCTCATGATTTTTATTTTTATAAAAATTTCTTCCGTGAATATTCACCACTATATCCTTATATTTTGCCATTCAAAATTCATGCAAAATAGAGACTCATACAACCTCCATCTAGACAATCAGATTTTAATAGTCGTAAAATTGTTGAAATCAACCTTGTCTGGATAGAGGTCGTAGGAGTCTCTGTTTCGTACGAAATTTGAATGGTATAATAATATGAATATAATGATGAATATTCACTGAAGAAATTTCCAAAAATAATTAAAATCACGAAAAAATAAGACATGAGAAGCTATGTTAGCTCTCCCTAGAGGACAACGATATTTTCCCCCTTTTATTTATACACACAACATATATTCTCACTAGACAACATTTTTTTTGCAACCACAGTACAATACTTGTACTAAAAAAATGCACCCACTTGGATGGAAAATATAAATATGGTACGGTGGAATTCTCCAAGGATTTTGGGCACGAAAGAGGGATCCAATTACAATTAGATTTTCTATGAGGACATATAATGCAAAGTCTCCGAAGAAAAAAGAAAACACAAGGGGTGCATTAAAAAAGTTACAATAAAAAAGGGCTGTAATATGATCCAAATGAGTTGAGCGCAGCACCGTGGAAGCTCTCCGACATCCAAACAATGGCGCCACCACCGCCGCCAAAGCTGCCAAAAAACGCGTCGATTTCTCGACTATAAGCTAAAGAACAATTCTCCTTTCACTAGTTTGTTTATTTTTATTTATCTGTTCTCCATTCGTTTAGACTTTCTTCCTCTTTCAACCCCTGTTGTCCTTATCAAGGCATCTCCCTCACGCACGAGGACTAGATCTTTCTTCCCTTCCCCCGCAACCCAATTCAACTCTTTCCACCAGAATCAAGGCGACCCACGGAGAAATTTTGGCAGCAGAAGCCCAGGAGAGGCCAAAGGCAGGAGATTTCGCGTGGAATGGAGAGGTGGAAGGTCTCCACTTCGGTGGTTCTTGTGCTTGTTCTTCTTTTGCTGGATGTTGGTTCTGCTCTTAATGATGAAGGTACGACTTGCCAAAGATTTGTTCTTGGAATTTTTCCTGTGGTTATGATGAGATCTGGGTGTTTGACCTTGTGCTGTGGTTAATATAGGAATGGCTTTGTTGAGATTTAAAGAAGGAATCGAGGATGACCCATATGGGTCTCTGTCGAATTGGGAGGAGGAGGAAGGAGGGAGAGACCCGTGCTCGTGGAATGGAGTCGGGTGCGCGAATGGAAGAGTTGTTTACCTGTAAGAGACCTCTGCTCCCTTCCTTTCTTTAGGCCTTCTGTTCTAATTTGTGTTCCAAATTAGTCTTGTTTATCAAATTGTAATAGTTGTATGCTTCATGTTGTGTATAGTTTGATGGTATCTTATAAGTCATGATATGGTTAGAAGGGCCGCAAAATTGGAAATAATCTAATGTTTAGATGGATTGCAGATTATATTGGATGATGCCAGAAAAAATGGTGAAACTTGGATCATAATTAGCTTCTAGTTAAACCATTTAGCTTTTGGCGTATCCTGACCTGATAAGAATCTATTTGAATATTAATACTGGGCACACGATTTTAGAATTCTTGGACAGACCATAGTTGCTTGGCTCATTCCAGATTGTAACAAAAATTGTTGTACCAAACAGAAAATTATGACCATCTATATTTTCTTGCATCATTTTGATGCCTATATTATTAGTATTACATATGATAATTCTCACTTTCTTTGTTACTCATAGGGTCTTAGCGAATCGTCACCTTAAGGGGAAGCTATCGGCTGAGCTGGGGAAACTGATCCACTTGAAATATCTGTAAGTCTGAGGTCTGGGAACCTTTCAGCTTCTTTTCTGATTTTATTGTGTATGCTTGTGTTTATCATTATAGTTGTAGTCTACTTAGTGCCTATTCTTGTGTTTTATGATTGACATTCACTTCTTAAATCTTCTTTTGTACTTTCCCCCCTCTTTTCTACAAATGCCATTTGGTATGAGTTGTGTTTATTATAGCTTTCTATGAACAGGGCAGTCGAGTGACAAGGTTGCCCTGGTGTATATTACTTATTATTATCTTCTGCATCATTTTATTATTAACATGGCATGTTTACATAGGCTTGTGTACTAGCCTGCGATTGGTTTACTCAATTAGATACACATGCTGCAAATTGTAAATTATCAAATGTGTAAAGTGGATTAATGGGATCAATAAAATTTGCAAATATGAATATTAGTTGATTATTTAATTTGGTATTAATTTTGTAACGTCTTGGGTCTTGATCCAAGCTGTTACTGAGCAAAACCAGCCATTACAAATGGCTGAATTCACGCTTGACTGCACATTTTGATGACTACAAAAAATGCTTAAGCTTGAGTTGTCAAGTTGTAGACTCCGATCTTATAGTCCACTCTCATACTTCATGAGTATTCTAAGCGGGATAATGTTTGAGATGTTACAACCTCCTCCACTTACGGGCAATGTCCTCATTGCAATACAATCAATATTTTCTTGGTTATAGTGACGGTTATAAGCTATTGGGTTACCCTTTACTCTTTGTAAAGGTGGCTCCACGTCTCGGCTAACTCTTTCCGCAATTAAAGAGAATCCACTTTGATACCATTAATAACATCCTAGGTCTAGATTTGAGTTGTTATCAAGGAATTTTGATATTTCTTTGGGTTCTTGCCTTATTGGATCTATTGACAACAATCCAAATTGCTTAAGCCCAAGTTGTCAAGTAGTAGTACATCCACTCGTATAGCTCATTATCTCACATTGTGGTTGTTTCATGCGGATTAGGTTTGAGATGTTACAAATGTAGTGAAGTAGGAAGAGTCGGAATTATGAAAAATCTCCTTCAGTAGCATCTCAAGGTCGATAAACTAAGAAACTAGAGATAAGTTGTGAAGAAATGCCCTCTTTAATTGCATCTATTAAGAAAAAAATGGCAAAGCCTTCTTCTACTATAAGTAGGGTCAGCTACATGGATCCTTGCTCAAATCCATGTTGAAAGATTCGACTATTTTTTACACTGGTTGTCGACTACCTAACGCAACCCCCACAAGGGGGGATTTGAACCTTGGTCTTTTGGATGGTAGGCATGCTGCACTACCACCAAACCATTAAGTGGATGGTAGGCACACTGCACTACCACCACACATGATCTTCCTTAATTGCATCTATTACGGAAGAAATATTTTCATATTTGTGTATTTATTACTCATATTAGGTGGATAGTCATAGCCTCACAGGGTCCACAATATTAGGTAGATAGCCATAGCTTCGTAAGGTACACAAGTTTGCATCATTGTGTTGTATCTGCATAGGGAAAAACAGACCAAACTGCAGCTGCATGCTGGACCTTGTCACAAAAATGATACAGTAGAATGCATCGTAAGATTTCTATTCAGGAGTCAGGACAGCTACTTTAGTAGCATGTTAAAATAGAGATAATACAATCAAGGGATCATAAACGCTATAACTAAAATTTACAGATGTTGATATATAAAAGTAGATCCATAAATATACCAAAATAAAAGTAACCCAACATTCTAGCACTTTCTTTTTCTCAATAAATATAAAATATTTTAACTCCCAAAATCTCAAACTAAATCACATTGCACCATTCACCAGCTTGCATATATGTCCACTAGCTTGCATTCATTTCTCAGCATGTAGGTTGAGCAGTAAACTAAATCTATCTGGTCAAAAAATATGTGAGCACACAAACAGATTTGCATGTTTTATAAATTGCTAAAATATATTATTCTTACAATTTGATTTCCTGATTGCAGTGTTCTAAACAATAACTCATTATATGGGACAATTCCTAGAGAGATTGGAGGATTGATAAATTTGGAGATACTGGATTTGGGATATAATGACTTCTCCGGGCCACTTCCTTCTGACCTTGACAATCTCTTGTTCCTGGAATTACTGTGAGAAAAGTGGTCAAAATTACATTTTCTTCTCTCTAAGATATAAGTGTAATGATTTAGCTGACTATGCTTTATTTCTTTTAGTGTCGTAAGCGGAAACAATTTCATACATGATGTACCGCCCGCTCTTCATTTTCTCGAGCTTAACGGTGATGCTCATATTCGTGGGAGTCATTTATCCTTGGGTAGAAAATATAATTCGAGGTATATCAATCTCTTAGCTTAACTACAAGGGTTCAGTTTTTCAGTCATATATCTTTTTGTTCTGTGGATCAGTATTTCCATAGCCGACATTACTATTTCTCCTTATTCTGGTCTGATTGTACTCTTTATTCTGTTAGTCAGCTGTTACTTGGAATAATAAATCTCGATTTGTAATATTGTGTCTCCGACTGCTTGAAGTAAATACTTGCTCGATCCTGAAATTTGACATCAATTACCGTTGGATTATTTGTTATATGCGTTACTTGAGTTGTAGATGTGTAATTGGATCACTCTGGGATCTAATTACCACATCCAAGTCTTTAATCCCACATCTACCGGTTGTGAGATGTGGGGACTCAGTGAGGGCTATATAAGAAGCCCTCACCCTCTTAATAAGATGAGAAATTGCAATGCATAAATCAGCCCTTGGAGGCATTCTCCCGTGGTTTCATCCCACTCCTTATGGAGTACGGTTCCATGTAAAAATCTTGGCATTCGTGTTTATCTTTCTGTTCTTAATGCTGTGTTTATCATTCCGCTTCCGCATTCCTATTTTCTAATAATTACATTTGAAAAAATCTCTTTGTAAGGACCACATACATCATAAATTTGTGTCGATAAAATTCAGCATCTGCTCTCAGATTATCGTTGTAGCTGAAATTTAATTGTTTCACAATATTGTTCATCACAGGTTTGGAGGAAATATGTCTCTTCGGAGACTTATGTTGGAACATCCGATTCATTTTCAAAATTCTGGGAACACGCAATCAAAATCGCCACACCCGGCAAGCTCAAGTGCTCCCGCACCAGGAAATTTCTCTCCTGCACCATCTCCTAGCACAGCTCCAGCAAGCTCCAGTTCTCCCGCACCACCTCCCAGTGGAAGACCAAATCTGTTCCCGAATCCAGATGCTCAGAAGAAATCATCAAAGGCATGGGTCTTCGTGGCAATAGGTTTGGCACTGGCTGCTGTTGTTGTTGCGACCATCTTCTTCATTTTTATTCGCAACAAAAAAGTCGTTGTCAAACCATGGATAACTGGCTTGAGTGGGCAACTGCGAGGCGCATTGAAAACGGGTTTGTTCTCCCTCTCACCAACGATGTGCGTGTAACTTCATTTTTATTCCAGTCCGAAGTTTGAAAGTAGTTCTTCTTGCAGGAGCACCCTCTCTCAAAAGACGTGATCTCGA
This sequence comes from Ottelia alismoides, assembly GCA_037367405.1. Lineage (NCBI taxonomy): Eukaryota > Viridiplantae > Streptophyta > Magnoliopsida > Alismatales > Hydrocharitaceae > Ottelia > Ottelia alismoides. The sequence goes on from JAZKJV010001716.1 coordinate 709,863, forward strand.
AACGGCCTGTGAAGATTTCAGTAACATCATCGGATCATTATCCGACGGTGAACTGTACAAGGGGACGTTATCGAATGGAGTTGAGATAGCCGTGAGTGTTATCACTCCTGCAAGTGACTGGACAAAGCTATCTGAATCACAGTTCAAGAAAAAGGTTAGCTTTACCCTTTCCAGTCTATGCTTATTGCTTGCGTTATATTCGGTTGTCTTTCTAACCATCAAGGTTCTCTTGTCCCTCCAGGTCGTGATATTATCAAAATTTAACCACAAAAATTTCGTCAATCTCCTCGGGTATTGCGAGGAAGAGGCACCTTTCACGAGAATGTTGGTTTTTGAGTACGCACCAAACGGGACACTCTACGAGCATCTACACGGTAAGTAACCTGTAACACCCTTTTAACACGTTAAATTGTTGAAACGGACTTGCTTCTTCTGATTATTTATCAACTAAACTCTGGGACAACATGCAGTAAGAGAGTCACAAGATTTGAACTGGGCTGCACGGATGCGCATTGTCATGGGAATAGCGTATTGTCTAGAGCACATGCATCAACTGAGTCCTTCAATCATTCTCGAGAATCTCGACTCAAGCATGATATGGTTAACAGATGACTTCGCTGCAAAAATAGCAGATTTAGAGCTACGAAGTGCTACTACCGAGCATGTGGCAGATCCTGGACCATCATGGAGCCAATTACCAGAGGAAGCAAGTATTGTCCTCAAGTTTGGAATCATACTATTGGAAATTTTATCTGGCAAGCCCCGGTACTCGGATGTGGATGGCGGTATAGTCAACTGGGCAAATGGTTACCTGAAAGGTTCTAAACCTCTCAAAGACATGGTAGATCCATCCCTAAGCTCTATCAATGAGGTGGATTTTGAGAAGATCGTTGATCTTGTGAAAGCATGCATACATCCCGATCCAAGGCAGAGGTTATCGATGGCAGAAATCGTCAGGCAATTGAGAAATATAACCTCGATAACACCCGAGGGTGCTGCTCCAAAACTATCTCCGCTCTGGTGGGCGGAGCTCGAGATTATCTCATCAGAAGAATGATGAAGCATATAATCCATCTGAAATGTTAAAGCCATCTTGGAGGAGACCGAGGCTGTCGCAACCTCTTGTTTATTGATTTGTATGTGGTTTTGTATCATAAAGATAGTGCTCGTTTCATTCGAAAATTTTAGATCTGTACAAAATTAGACATCTTATTTTACTTGTAATCAAATGTATCTACTTGTATTAGTTGAAAGATCTAAAGAAACTGAGAAGGGGAATAAATAAACACTGTTTCAGCTATAAGGTAATAAGAAATGCTGGACATATTGAAAATAACTTGCAGTCATCTTTGGTTGCAGATGATCTGTGATTGGACGTTCTGTTGGTTGATAGGCATCATGATCTTTATCTGATTGGTGTTCTTTGCCTGTCAGCCTTTTGTTCTCAAATTATAATAGTCTCTGATGTGACAACAAGAACAAAATGTTTTAACTAGATTGAGAATGATAGATGTTGCCCAAGCACAACATGAGAAGGTGCTGGTCCATCCACACATGCAATGGCTGACCTTTTGGGCATATAGATGTGGTGGTGGACATGTAAAGCCGTTTGGATGGTGCATATTGCCTTCTGTATGAGAAATGGAATCATGGGATAATTGGAACAAAGATACGTTTTTGCTTGCTCCTTTTGTGCTAGGATATCTCAAATCTTCCGCAAACTTCATTACGAGGCGATCTCTAAATGTATCTTCGTATTTCGTTTCTTACAGGAAGGTTACCTGTATGCAGTATCCTCTCTTCGTACTTGTTTCTTTGTTTGCTTTGTGTTTACTTCCGTTACATGAAACAATCTCAAACTCAGATTCACACCAAAAACTCATATAATTTGAGAGTCAGTTATCAGGATTTGTTTGCTCCTGAATGGCTTGAGTCTAGACCCGATACGATACGTCTCTATACCGAAAAACATGGCGCATTGAGAGAGAGAGAGATTGGCCTTGTTTGCGTGTTTGTTGGTGGTTGGTGTGGAGGAGGAGAGAGATTAGCCTTGTTTGCGTGTTTGTTGTGGGTGAGGAGCGCAGCGGTAATTAAATCCATTGGATTTGGAAGCAGAGAACAAGGACTTTTTTTGCTAGGGGTATGAATGTCAATATAGATTCCATAGGATTTTAACCCAATTAAAAACGAGGATACACGTTTACAAATAAAATGCCCAAAAAGCAAAAAGCTGTCCACGTTCCAAAATTCAAATTCCAAATGGACGGCAACGCATTTTTCATTCAAAAAGCGCGGCCCAAATCTCCGGTATTTTACGTGGATGCCCTCGAAAATTTGCTCTATTTCACAAACACAGAGCTCTCTCTCGTTTCTTGTTCATGTTTTCCGCCTTGTATTTTCCCCTCACAGCCTCGCTCTGTTCCTGAGCAGCAGCGTATCTCTTCCGGCGGCAACGAGTTATTCTGTGTAAACCCTAACTCTCTCCCCTTAGATTGTTTTTTTCCCTATGTACCTTGCACGTCTATGGCCATCGATCTTCTGATCTTAGTTTATCTTCTGATGTTTCTTCATCATATTCTCAATTGAGTTATTCGCCGGTGACATCTGCAGTTGTTAGGGTTTCGTATAATTTCCACCTTAGCAGATTTATTTCCGATCAATGGATTTAGAGGTTTTTCTATATCTAATCAATGATAACCTTTCGGAATGCAGTACGCAACAATCTATCCATAACCATTTATTTAATATACTACTGGTATATAGGTAGTTTGCTGTACCTATTTACTAATTTAACACATAATACGCAATAAAAAGAAATTAACTTTTAAGCCTGCATGTAACATGTATTTAGCTCATAGTATGCATTTAGATTAACTAAGCAAAGTGTAACTAACAGATAGAATATAACATAATGGAAGATAACGCAAACTCTGCTCGTTACATAATCATCTTTCTTAATGTTCTCTACGACACATACTCTAACATTAGCCGTTAGGAAAGTGAAGAAATGGGAGTAACTATGCTCCCCCAGCAAAAGGAATATAACCACACACCTCTTACCGCATACTACTAGTGAATGAGTGGCTACTCGAGATGCTAATTGTGTTTGTGTGCCAAAGCTATGAGACCATCCCAACCCACATTTCCACGAAGCATTGTTTGCGTGCAGGATTTCGTAAGTAGGACTAAGACCTGAATGGTTAAGGAATTTAGGTTAAGATAGGTGATGATAACATTTAGAAGATAGATTCTTTTAGATACTTGGGATCTATTTTGCAACATGATGGGGAAACCGATGGAGATGTTATAAATAGAATAACTACAGGTTAGCTAAAGTGAAGAGGAGCCTCTACTGTTCTTTGTGATAAGAAAATTCCTTTGAAAATCAAAGGAAAGTTTTACAAAGCAGCTGTGAGACCTGCTATGCTCTATGGATCTGAATGTTGGCATGTGAACCGTAGACATGTGCAGAGAATGGCAGTAGCAGAAATGAAAATGAAGGTGGATGTGTGAACACACGTAAATATTGCATTCGGAATGATGCCATCAGAAGGAAAGTTGGTGTAGCTCCGATCGAGGATAAGATGCGAGAAAATTGCTTAAGGTGGTTTGACCATTTGCAAAGGAGGCCAGTTGATGCACCGTTGAGGAGATGTGAATTTTGGAATGTTGATCTGGCTAAAAGAGGGCGAGGAAGGCCTAAGAAGTGTTGGAATGAGACTATACGAAGGGATCTTAGTTTTTTGGATTTAGGCCCGAGAATGACACAAGATAGATCTGAATGGAGGCACAATCCATGTAGCCGACCCTACTTAATGTAGGAAAAAGGATTTGTTGTTGTTGTTGTTGATTGTTTGCATGCAGTATTTTATGTAAACTATGTCTTTTGAGGGTTCTATCGTGAAACACCACATCTTCACTTGATACATCTGAGAGAGATGAGGATAGAGACACCTAACCGCTGCTGGTAGAAGGCCTTGCTCGAGGATGGGTCTGTGACAATTAAATCAATTAGAAAGAACATCAGTCATGCCTATACTAGTCATTGCATCAACCGGTTGTGCTTGGAATAGAATTGTTGTAAAGGAAGAAAGTCCAACGCGAATTAGCAGTCGAGGATAGAGACATCCCGACGAAGTTGTCGATGCTTGATAAATATAGCTGATATCAATAATAGTCTGGAGTGTCGGTCTGTCAATCGTGGACGTGTAACAAAAGTCCTGTAGATACATCTCAAAAAGAAGGATATTCCCTCTATTACTCCTCATTCCTCCCATACTTGATAGAATAGTAACATAGATGATTAAGTTGTGAGAATCAACATAAAATATGCATTTTTTTGTTTTTTTGCTTTTCTTTTGCCATTCTTTTTTGCTCGATTTTTTTCTTCTTGTCGTTCTCTCTACTTTTTTTGATCGGCCTCCTTTTTTTGCTTTTTTGTGTACCACTTTTTTGTACACGAACCTCTTTTTTTGAAATCGCGGCCTAATTGGACCCACAAATCCTTCTCTCTCTCTCTCTCTTTTGGCTACAAGACTATGTCCCATTGGGCCTGAGTAACACAAAAAAAGAAGAGCATTAAAGCCCACTTATAGATATTGCATATCACCATGTTTCCCCATCTATTTAGGGTTCCCCTCATGGGAACCCAACATATATTTGTTACCATCGGCTTACTAGGAGAGGAGATTGTCTGGATGTTCTTATGTAGGAGCGGATCTTACGCGTGGTATGAAGATTCACATCGGGTTTGTTGGAGTATTGCACTATGTCGACGATGCCTTGGCGATGGTGAGCCTCGTTCAGAGATATAACACATGCAGAGGACATGACATGGGTGGTGATGGCTTTACATCAAGGAGATGTGCACCTAAGAGCTTTATGTTAAGCTTCCGGGGGCTCTTGGTTGTTGCCACGTGTGAGTAGCATACTCGGGGGATTTCTGGTTGTTGATCGAGAGAAGGGGTTCCAGACGATGGGATCGGTGCTTCATCATGAGGGTGGCGACGATTTAGGGTTCCAAATATGAACTTATATCGGATGCACAAGATGATTCTTCTTCGAGATTTAAGGTTCTAAAGCTTGGGTCTGAGATGCAATCGGAGATGTATGCACCGTCTAGGATAGAGGGAGAGCAAGGAAAGGTTGCTTGCGCTTGGAGATACATCGCTGGCTGAGTGGGGTTTCGCCTTCCTTGAGATGTGGCTGGAGATGCATTGACCTGGTTGTATGGGCTGTAGAGGGCGCTCGTGATATGCCCTTCTGATGTGTATGCGCTAGGAAGTGCGCATGGAGAGATGCTGGTGAACGTAGAGAATTAGGATTCCTCGCCAGATGAATATAGATATGGATGAGTCGTGAGATTTGGAGCTGCCGTGAACTAGGGTTCAAAAACCCCTAGTTTTCTTGTTAACTTGGCAACAATGATCTTCAGAATTTTGAACAATATGAATAATAAATCTTTGAAGAACAGAACCTAGAATCAACTGCTCTGATACCATGTTAAAAAATGCGAAAGCAAAATCAATATTCAGAAATCAAATATAAACAAGTTGGGATTTTACGTAGAACTCTACTCCTAAAGAAGTGGGATGAAATCACAGGAGAATGCCTCTAAGGGTTGAATATTCTATTAGAATTTTTTAGTAAGTACATGGGGTATAGGGCTCCTTATATATCCCCATGGACAGTCCGAGTCCCTCAAACAGTATATGCGAGACTAAGCATGAGTGGGGGCACCCATCTATTATATACTCTAACACATTGATTATGGAAGGAATTTTTACAACAATAACCCTATATACTTTCATAATTATGCACATAATCTAGAATAATTGTATATTACACCCAAAATCTTGAATAGTTGTTAACCATTACATTGCTTAACGTTATGTTAACTTTTATTTATTATTGCCGTCATGTTTGATGGTTTCCCTCAAATAATGACTTGAATGTCTATTATATTTCCATAACAAACCCCCCTTGCAGGGACCTTCCTTTCGTTTCCTCTATCGATATCCTCGTCGTCAACTGCATCAGCTTGTGCCCCTCCCCTTTCCTCTTTAGCACCGTCGCCAACCATTTCCACATGAGCGAGGACGTGAAGAGATTCAACCTCTCTGACGAAGCTGTCGATGTTGCTTGTGCGGGTGCAGTTGAAGCTAAGGAGGGGACGACAGAGGGAGGGTTCTGCCTGATGGCGGAGTTGCTAACATTGCTACTTGTGAGGGAGGAGGGGATGTGAAGTAGGGAGCGATGAAGGGAGGGCTCTGCCCGATGGTGGAACTTTTGTGCTGCTTGTGCGGGAGGAGGGGAGGTGGAGGAGGCGGTTGCTAAGGAATAGATTCCGCCCGATGGTGGAGTTGCTACCACTGCTAGTACAGGAGGGGAGGTAGAGGAGGGGGCAACAGTGGAGGAACAAGGAAGGGGAGTTAGGTTTATTAAACTAAAATAGAAGAAGAAAAATTATTTACAATTGGATTTAGGTTAGTTAAATTAACTCAAGGGTTATGTTAGGTCAATGAATGTACTCAACATAGGGGCCTGTGTGTAAAATGAACCAACTATTTAGGGTTTTGAGTGCAATTAGTGATTATTTAGCGATATATACGTAATTATGAAAGTTTATAGAATTATGGGTGTAAAAATCCTATTATGGAAAGGTTGTTTCGGGAGTCATTTTGTAGAGGCACTCCAAGACAAGAATAATGGGGAAATCTCTTAATGGTGCTTTGCTCAATTTGGGAACGTAGTAAAAGCTTGTTTTTAATAGTGTGATAGAACACGTGTTGAAAATGCTGCAAATTTGGGTGGAAATTTCATTTGTTATGTTCTATTTGTTTTCAGTGAGAGACAGATTGCTCTTTGTTATCCTTTTTTCACAATACCTCTTTCCACCTTCCCCCCTTTACCTGAATGGAGTCATTGTTCTTTTTTTGAGGTTAAATAGGGGGAACACATGAAGGTGTCGGCCCCAGATAAATTATATTATATTATAAGAGAAGAATAGACTTAAAATGGCCAGGACTCAAGAAGAGTTTTTAGCATGAATAATTACATTTTCCACATAAAAGTGATTCGATGTAAAATGACTCCATTTCTAGCTTATAAAAAAGCATATAAAAATGACTTCATTTTTATACTATAAAAATCAATGGAGTCATTGTGTCACAGATTTATCCTGATTGAGTGAACAATTTCGCAACTTGCCATGCTTGGACCTGAGCTAGTCCCTTTTCTCTCCTGCATTTAGTGGATAAAGGCCATTTCTTAATCCTTTAGTTGAAACTCCTTGGGAGGCAGACTTGAAAAGTCCCGCAACTTAGAGAAAAGAGACACTACAATAAAATTGAGCTATGGTGATGCTTTTTCAAAACCCGTCACTAAATTAGCCGTTGTTAAATATATAACGACGATATTATTCGTTGCAAAATGAGTTTTCGTACTCGAAGTTAGCAACGAATATCATATCTGTCATTATATCATTAGCAACAGTCCACATAGTGACGCTTATCCGTTGCTATTTTTCAAAACATCAACTAATCGTCGCTATTTTTTAGTTCAAAATTTAGCGACTATTAATTAGAAGTTTGAAAAATAGCAACGGATAAGCATCGCTATGTGGACCGTTGGTAATGATATAACATCATATATGATACTAGTCGCTAATTTCGAGTACGAAAAATCATTTCGCAACGAATAATATCGTCATTATATATTAACAACGGCTAATTTAGTGACAGATTTTGAAAAAACAATCACTATAGCTCAATTTTTTGTAGTGAGAGTAGATATCAGATTGCTAGAACCTTGACTTAATGGAGGCAACACTTAGGTTGAGTGGATTTAATATGCTTTTCCTACGCATGATTAAGACCATGGTGGGTAGGTAAATTAGAGCAGCTTTGGATCCTGCTTCCATCTCTCTTTTCTTCTTCCCGAGAGAAAGGTTCTTGAACAATTTAAACAACTATTGATTGTAATAACTGATTACGAGGTTGATCATTTGGGTCTTTCAATTCATATATGTGAATTTCGGATCTATGAATGTGGATATTTTCGATAGTCACAAATAAAAAAGTGATTTGAACAAAAGGAGAAGTGACTTAGACAAAAAAAGTGACTTGGACAAAAAGAAATGAAGTGATGGCACCTTATATTTCTGCAAAGCGTAAGGGTATTTATATTAGAAATTTTACTAGAACTGCTTGTTTTTTATCAGAAACTTGTGATTTAGTTTTTGATAAGAAAAGGTCCCATACTAAGAGACTAAGTGATTTTGGCAGAATGGTTTCGATCTCTCCTGAACTGGGATTTGACCAGAACAGTGGGTGTCAAGAGTGTCCTAAGCAAGGTTGCAAAAGTCGGTAGTCAGGACTCGGTCGGCTAGGTCATTGACCAAGGATTAATCGACAGTTGGACGACTAATCGGATTTAGTCGGACTTTAATCGGCTTTGAATTTTATGATTATTTAAATATATAACTCGTTTTTATACATATATTTACATATATTTTGTACATTTTTATACTATCATAATAAAATAAAAAAGTAATTGAATTTAAATATACACTAAGCATATTATAATAAGTTTGCTTATAAAAAAAGCAAAACATATAAGAATATGTTATCTCCAAGCAAAAAATTGGTCGACAAGTGTACCTAGTCCGAATTGGTCGGTACTCGGTCGGCCACCCCACTGACTAGACTAGTCGGACCTACTAGTCGGGCCAGTCGGGCGACTTTTACAACCCTGGTCCCAGTGTTGCAATAGTCGGCCGACTATCCCGAATAGTCGGTCCGACTATGAGGTGCGGGGGGGTTCCCCCCCGACTGAATAGACCCCCATTCGACCAATAGTCGGCCCGACCGAATAGTCGGTCGACTATTCGACCGACTATTCGACCGACTGGCCCGACTATTAGGCCGACTGGAGTTTGACTTTTGATATTTTTATTTTTTTATTTTCAATTTTTATGGGTTACATTTTACCACGGTATCGCCACAAATGTCAAATTCTATATATCTATTATATTGATTGGTACTTCTATCTTGGATTCATGTTAAATAAAAGCCATATATGTATAAAAATATAAGAATTTATGTATTATAAATAATTTTTATATTAAAAAACACAAAACCGAATAATTCCGAATAGTCGCCCGAATACCGATTATTCTCTATTCAATGATCCCTCCGACTTAATACCGAATACCGTCTTTTACAACACTGCCTGGTCCTAAGGGCTTTTGCAAGGAAAGAATTCTTTCACCTACATGTATTTTAAAGCCGGAGACTATCTAGTGAGCTTAGGAATTCACATGTCAGAGCAATCTTCCAAGTCCATTCTCACTCTTCTCCCTTTCACGGACATCTAATAATCCATAGTTCTCCCCTCCACTTTCCAGACATAATCGGAAAAGGGTTTTCCTGCCCATAGTCTAGTATTGGGCTCGAAGCATGACACAACTGTGTGCCTCAAATTATAGGTGTGTCTAATATTTACACATATTGGCTGAATGGTCCATAATGGAGGCAAAGAATCCATGTACCCTATTTAATGTGAGAAAAGGCTTTGTTATTGTTATCTATTTATATTGGTTATTTCTTCTGTTTGTATGCATTGGGCATGATAAGAGCATGCATAAATATAAATCCATCTGCTATAGCTGGAGCAAACTATTTAATTTTAGCATTAAGTAGCATATTCTACATGGTATTTATTTTTCTAAAATTTCCGGTGATGATATGCCTATGCAAATTTGGTAACAATTGATTACGAAAATATCCCTTCATGCTTCCCTTCTTATAATGTGAACCCCATTGAGGAAATCACGGGTTGAGAGTATGCGTGGGCACAGGGACTTATCTCAGATTGTAAAGATGAGGAAATCATGGGTTATATATAGTTGGACCTCTCTACTCTTTTGCACACTGATTCCGGAGGAGATTATCTCCCATTATCTTCCATACTGTAGTGACATCTCTAGTGGATTACCTCACCATGACAATAGTATACAATTCGTTTTGCTATTTTTTGAGTGCCAATATGGATAATTTGTGTAAGTAGAAGTGAAATGTTTAAAGTAAAGAGTTGTTGAAATTAGAGGAGAGAATATAGTGAGTACGGAAATTTGCTTCATCAAGGTTAAACTAATTTGGGAGCTGATAATCATCCTCCCAGCTGGAGAGCCCAACTGTGACTTTGCAACATCCATAGTAGTTGGTTGACGCCGTTTGAGCTTGTGGTGGCCTCTTTCATGCTCTTGGTGGTTTGAACTTGCCTTTCACCATCTGGTTGCTGTTTGAGCTTGAATTCACTGCTTTGCTCTGTTAAAATGCTCCAGGCAGCGCAGGGACGTGCTTTTAGGAGAGCTGATATTAACTTGGTTTTTTTGGTTGCTACTAAGCATCGCATTTTTTTTCCCTTTGATGTCATTTTCTTGATTTGGTTCGGGTATATGTCGACCCTCTGGAATGCGTGCAGATCAGAAACTGCACTCGATATTGGTCATTATATTTAAGATTGATCTTGCGCTAAAGGAGGGAGCGTTGTTAATGGGACACTGCAATATGCGCTTTTCACTGATATTTGGTGATATGTAACACATGGGGTCATGTTTGTAGCAGGACACCTTTTGTCCTGCTACATGGAACCCCTCTATCTTCATCCAAGCTTTTGCTTTGTTGACCATGCTAGTGATTCTCTTCTTACATTTCTCTGTTGGGACTTGTAAGCAATGGGACCCCTGTTACCATGATTTTAATCTGCTTTATCACTTGGTCAAGCAGGTTTATGATTTGAATACCAAGGGAGTTCAATGATGAATGCAATATAAATCCTTTTAGATCTTTTTGACTTTTTATGGTTGAAACAAGTTTCCGAAGTAAAAGAAAGCCAATTCAGATTCATGTCATGTCGCTCAACTATTGAAGTCATCCACTTGCTGAGGATAAGGAGATTTATAGAGCTAAAAGAAATAACCTTCATATTATTTTTATTAATTTGGAGAAGGCTTATGATTCTGTCCCACAGGAGATTGTGGAGAGATTTGGAGAAGAGACAAGTACTTGTCCTATAGATTAACCTCATAAAGGTTATGTATGATAGAGTTTCATCTTGTGTAATAAGCTAGTCTGGGAAGAATGATTATTTTGATATCAATATTGACCTGCATCAAGGTTCAACTTTGAGTCAATTTCTTTTTACTTTAATTATGGATGAGTTCACAAGTTACATTCAGGAAGAGATACCTTGGTGTGTATGCTATTCGATGATGATATTGTGTTCATTGATGAGACTAGAGATGGAGTAAATGAGAAGATTGAGGTCTGCAGACATCCGTCATATACTAAAGGATTTCGTATAAATAGGGATAAGACTGAATATATAGAGTGTACATTTGATGGAAGCAATGATGAAGGAATCGAGGTGAAGATTGGTGATGATAACATTCAGAAGAGATATTCTTTAGGTACTTGGGATCTATTTTGCAACATGATGGGACATTGATGGAGATGTTGCTATTAGAATAAATACGGGTTGGCGAAAGTGGAGAAGAACCTCTACTGTTCTCTGTAATAAGAAAATTCCTTCAAAATCAAAGGAAGTTTTACACGGCAATCGTGAGACCTGCAATGCTTATGGATCTGAATGTTGTCCTGTGAACCATAGACATGTACAGATAACAGCAATAGCAGAAATGGAAATGCCAAGGTGGATGTGTGGATACACATGCAATGATCGTATTTAGAATGATGCAATCAGAAGGAAAGTTGGTGTAGCTCCGATCATGGATAAGATGCAAGAAAACTGTTTAAGATGGTCTGACCATTTGCAATGGAGGTCGGATGATGCACCAGTTAGGAGATGCGAGTTTTGGGATGTTGAGTCAGCTAAGAGAGGGCAAGGAAGGCTCAAGGAAGTGTTGGAATGAGACTATACTAAGGGATCCTAGTTTCTTGGATCTAAGTCCGAGATTAACCCAAGATAGATCTGAATAGAGACAAAGAATCCATAGAGCTGACTCTACTTAATGTGAGAAAAAGACTTTGTTGTTGTTGTTTTATGGTGCACTTTTTCATCAGCGAATAAACTAAGCGCATACTTTGATGCAGGATTTAACTAATTGTAATCAATGCTATCCTATTGTTTGCAGTTGTTTTTTTTTTCTGGCAAGAAGTTGCTTCTCCATGGGTGCTCCAGTAACCGGGCTACCCTCACAGAAATTGTCGAGCGCTTCTGCTCTTCCTCTCGTGTCTGAGGCTGTTGGTCAGGTCACTATTGCCAAAGTACCTGCTGAGACGAAAACAAAGAAGAAGATATGTTGCGCCTGTCCTGAAACGAAGAAGCTGAGAGACGAATGCATCGTGGAGCATGGGGAGGACGCTTGCACGAAATGGATCGAAGCCCATAAACGATGCCTCCGTGCGGAAGGCTTCAATGTCTAACCTGGGTGGTTCCAAAGCGAGCCAGTTTTTAAAAGGTGATGTCCAGAAATAGTTTTAGATCCATTCGGAATAAGATGGTATGTGCCACACGATGGTATTTCTGTGAAAAAAACCCATTTTACTGGTGTTAATTTGATGATTAGATTATCTGATTATCCTATACAGGCTAATCACAGTCGTTCTCTGTTTGGTGTTATATTCTCCATGCAGAAGTGTGCAGGCAAGAAGGATTCTTGGGAACATATGGATTCAAAAATAATGTCCTCAAAATATGGATATGGAGACACATTGGATCTTCATGATACGTAATGACATTGTGATTGATGTTAGAAACAAACTTTATACAATAAAGAACATAATGACATTGTGATAGGTTGATAGCTATATTGTTTCAGCATGCATGGCACGAGCTTAGATGATGGAAGCAGGTTTTTTTAAAGGAAAAACATTGCAAACTTGTTCTTGTTCATAGTCGTTTTGAGATGATACATACATGTTCATTAAATTTGATAAAAATGGATTTGGATATTCAAAATTTGATTCCTATGAATATGATAGTGAATAAAATACAAATCTGTTATTGTTCGACGAATGTTTATATTGTGTTTTAAAAAGTTAACAGTTATGATATTTGATTTTCTTTTTATATGTTATATAAATAATCATGCACCAGAACCCCTTTAATAGTCTGGTGGTAGAAGTAGTGGCTTGCACTTCAAAAGGATAAAAAAATCACGCACTGACATAGTACCGTATTTCTTGTGATTCCTGAAATTAACGAATGAAGTAAAAATTCTAATAATACAAGGTATTGAATAACTCCTCTTCCAAGTCCATTTCTCATACTTTGTTAATTGCAACGTATTGTTATAAGGGTTCAATGAGGTTGCTCCTCTCTCATTTCCGTGCAATTATTTTATTTTATTTTGCAAAATATCACCATGTATATTCATCTATATATCTATTCTATATGTAATTTGAATTTCGTTAGAATCAGATACTTCCATACCCGCACTTTATTATATAATATAATATTTTTCGGATCGAGAAAAATTAATCTGGAAAACTTGTTGGATTTCAACCGAATTGAACCGGTTATCAGTCAGTCAAAATATTCAAAGCTCAAGTTGCGAAGTATCAAATCACGATGGATAACCTTTTGACTTGAGTTTTTTAATAAACGTATCATGACGAATGATCTTCCCATTCGTTTAATTAAAAATATCATATTTACGGGTTATTTTCACATACATCCCTTCTTTTTTTCTAAATTTTTTTTCTTCAAAATCTCTTGTTACGTCTACATTATCTCTCTTTCACGTTAAATGCACAGATACATTCCACTTTATATTATTACTAGTATATTCTTACATTAAAAAAATAAAAGTCTGCATCAAAATCATAGTTCAATCATAATTTCACTCGTTACAGAAACAAGATATTCTACCAAACAAATGTATGTCTCTCGTCAAATGAGTTACTCCAAACCACTCTATCCCACCTTCTGCACTCACTCAGTAATGTTTGTACCATTGTAACAAAATTGATATTGGACAACAAATAATTTAATATTTATTATCTTATTTTTTGTATTGATATTATTCATTGATTCTTTAAATTTTCAACTAATACTGTCTCCGTTTTTATATTCTAGAAATGAGTCTGTTGACTTTCTCCTCTAATAATTATTGAATTTAACGACGACTCATAGGGATTTTAATGAATAAGTTGACACATCACATTTAGCAAACGGATATGACATTCAACGCTAATTACACGAACAAAAGATATTTTCGCTTCGAATAAGTTCATTGTTATGTATTTAACATCGAAAGATATGACAAAAAATATTTCAAATATCCATTGCCAAAGGTCAATTTTGTTGCAGTGTCTCTTCAATACGAGTCCAATCCCGGTTTACATAGAGGGATTTTTACCCCTAACCGGTTCAACAAAGGGACATAAAATACAGTGGGATAAAGGATGAAAGAGATTTATATCTTGTTTTTATTAAAGATAAAAAAGGGATAAGTACAGTAAATAAAAACATAATGGATAATGTAATCACAGTATGATCACTTATATTTAGCCTATATATAAATAAAATCCTCTTATTTCGTGATAAATGATAGCTATTCCGCATCAGGCACACAAACCAGCAAGAAAAGTTTCAAACACTCCATCGAAACAAGCAAAGCCAAACAAATCAATTTTATGGATCTCCACTAACAATAACAATCTTGTAGTATATTATATGGATAAAATGGGGCTGCTCCTTTGAGGTAGCTAACTTGGCTCCTCCACGTAATTTTGCCCGCTTTATTTTTTTTTGTAAATTTCTTCCGTGGATTTTCATCAATATATCCCTATATTATGTCATTCAAATTTCGCGTGAAATAGGGACTCCTACGGCCTCCATCGAGAAGGATCGTTTTTAACAATTCTGTTACCGTTAAAAAATGACTGTCTGGATGAAGGCCGTAGGAGTCTCTGTTTCGCATGAAATTTGAATAACATAATATATGAATATAGTGATGAATATTCACGGAAGAAATTTCAAAAAATAAAATAAAAAATAGGTGAAATTGCGCGGGGAGCCAAGTTAGTGCCCCAAGGGGCAGTCTCATTGAACTCATATTATATATACATTTGCCATATATGTTACTATACTCACTAGTTGCTAATATTATAATATGTAAATAAATACTCATCCCAGAAATACTGGAATTGTTTATGGAGAAACCACCACCTATTCCATTTCCATCATTTCCTACTCATTTGTTCCCAACGTGGAGACAACAATCGAACAAGTACTTCATTTATTGTTAATATATAAGTAATCGGACAGATTAATTAAATATATGAGCAATCCTACGCCATCTCTTTCACTTGTTGAGTCATAATATAGCATGATGACTTGCAACGCAAGCAACGGACCAATCAAGCTCCATAAAGCTAAGTAACCAACCAATTTTCTAATGTGGTACAAATGGTTAGGTGTAACTTCTCGGGCTTAGATTTGTAGACGGTCGTCGAGGAAACTCTGATCTTGGTAACTTGTTGAGTTCAGGCTTGAATAGGTCCGGTGACAATTACTCAAAATACACGAGCTAAGTTGTCAAATAGTAATTCCACGCTCTTATATCTCGATGTCAAACTTCGTAAGTTTTAGATGCGGGACTGTATTCATGTGTTACATTAGGAAATGGTGTTTACCTATCAGGATTGAGTGTCATCTATAGGAGGGTCTGTCATCTGACCTGTTCGAAAGAGTCATCTATAGGATGATCGATCAGGAAATACACCTTCCTGTTTAGTAAAGAGATTTTCATGGCATGCCCTTCATCTGTCATGAAGGAGCTGTAACAGGTCAGGTAGACCTAATTATAAACTCAAGTTTTTCTAATCGAATTAGAAACAGGGTAGAATCATTCGTAACAGGTGTTCACATGTTAGGAAAGCATTTTTTTAAACAAATACAACAGTAGATTGCTTGCTTTTTTGTTTTCAACAAAGGCGATTGATCGTATTTGCATGGAGACCATTGATCTCTAGATGGAATTGATTCATGATCTCTAGGTTGAGACCTTTCTGCTCCGTAGTTGCTATAGTTGATCATTACTCGTATTGATTACAACGGAGAGGAAGAAATCTCCTAGATGTAGAGAATTACAAAGGAAACCACGATTTCGAAATATATACTTAGAACAATCAGCAATCTTCAAACATGTATAGCATAGTTTCAGCATCATTTTTGCATAAGAAATAACGATTAACAACTGTTGTCAAGAATCAACATGTCAGCGATATAAAGCAACAAAATGATGAAGGCATCACTTGAGAATTTCTTTATGAATACGCAATGGTCTGAAGTGGTCTTGGAGTAACAATGCTCTCCCATAAATGACGCGAACTTCTTATACCACTACCGTGGAACTTGCTTCAAGCAATAAATGCTTTTCTTCACCTTGCAAATATGATCTTTTTTGCCTTCGACTACAAAGCCCTCAGAATATAGATTTCCTCCTCAAGATCACCTTCGAGGAAAGCCTTCGTCACATCTTTATGTTCAATCTCTAAGTCAAGCCTTGCTACCAAGCTGAGTGCCCCTCTGATAGAGGGCACTTTAACAATAAGAGAAAATAACTCCTCAAAGTCCACTCTCTTCTTCTGGTTAAAGCCCTTAACAACCAACCTGTCTTTGTATCTTGGCTTGATAGAGTATTCATCATTCTTCACTCTAATAACCCACTTGTTCCTGAAAGCCCTTTTTCCTTTAGGCAGTTTCATGAGCTTGAATGTGTAGTTGTCACGAAGAGATTCCATTTCTTCTTTCATGACTTCTAGCCATTTTTCATTTTTTGCATCCTGCGGAGCCTACTAATAACACTAGGGCTCCCAACAATTTGTCAACAAGACATAATTGTGTGCATGATATTTGGTGGAGGGGCGCCTCTCCCTCATGCATTTTTGTTGCGGTAGTGCCCTTCAAGAAGACCCATCATCAACATGGCTACCATCATCATTTGCCTCTACATTATCACCATTAGGAGTGGAGGTCTCAGACACATCCCCATTTTCTCCTGCATCTCGCAACTACTCAGTTGCATCACCAAGCACTGCATGTGGACCACTCTTCAAAGGAATCGGCTTCACATCTCATAAATGCTTGATGATTTGATCTTCATAATGTACCACATCCCTTCTTTTCACGCATTTCTTTTCAATAGGATCATACAACCTATAGCCAAGCTCATTTAGACCGTATCCCAAGAGAACGCATCGCTTTGTCTTTGCATCAAACTTGGACCTTTCATCCTTGAGAAATATGTAGAAATGCCCAACATCTAAAGATGCGCAAATGGTTGTATGCAACATCCTTTCCATGCTAGACCCTGTTAGAAACATCACCATCCACATGTACATGTGGAGAGAGGTAATAATATGAACTGCATTAAAAAGAGCTTTATACCAAAATACCTTAGGGAACTTGGCCTCGAAATGGAGATATCTAACTCGCTTCATCTACGTCTGCTTCATTCTCTCTACCCCATTCAAGTGTGGCATTTAGGTGGAGTACTCTGGTGACTAATACAATGAGATATGCAATACTCATCAAATGGTCAATTTCACCATCATCATTGCAGGTGCACTTAAGCTTCTTTCCAGATTGCCGCTACACTAACACATGGAATTCCTTGAAAGCTCCAAGGACTTGGTCATTCCTTTATAAGGTATAGACCCAAACTTTTCTGAAAAGTCATCAACAAATGTAACAAAATATAGTCCATTATCGAGTTAACTTAGTTTTAGTGGACCATAAACATCAGTGCGATCAAGCATCAATGCCTGCATTTTCCTTGAATGTGGATGGCTCTTGAAGGAAACTCTCGTCTGCTTCCAACCAAGTAATATGTACATCTCTCCAACTATTCCTTCCTCACATCTGCCAACATGTTCTTCCTCACCCAGCACTGCAAAGTTTTTCCCTCATGTAGCCTGATCTTCGATGCCACAACTCAATAGAATTGATATCTCGAGCCACATGTGCAACATCAGGGGAAACTAATGCATGCGTTGTATAAAGGTTATTGTTGTACTTCTTTCACAAGCAACAATTAAGTATTCCTGGTTAAGCTTCCATTTTCCACCACCAAAGGTATTTTTCTATCCTTCATCATCAAGATTCCCTATAAAAATGAGATAGAGATGTATATCAGATGCATGCCTCACATCTTTGAGCATCAACATAAGCCCATTAGCACTTTGCATCACAACAATTCCAATACCAACAACATGGGATAAAGAATCATTCTCCATCTTCAATGTGCCAAAGTCCTTAGATGTGTATGAAGAAAAGAAGTCTCCTTGAGATGTAAAATGAAGAGTCGAGACACATCAACAAACCAAAAAGGACCACCATGGGTGACCTTCACCATATCCTCATCACAAACAATGAGGATCTCATGTTGTGCAGTTGTAACGACTTGTTCATTCTCCTTCTCTTTCTTTTCGTCTCCATTTCTTCTGTGTCTCTTGAGTTGGAAGCCATACTTATTAACATGTTCTTCCCCCTATTCTCTGTAACGAGAACCTCAGAATGCAAGGAGCTACCTTGGATTTTCTCCGTATCTCCTTGTTGAGAATGCCATACTTAATTGTCTCCAAGGAAACAATCCCATTCGCGACTGTGTTGATAAGTGAGACTCTAAGAGTCTCTCAAGAATCTGACAAGGTAAGGATCAATAATAAGCTCAAACCTCATCACCAAACTTGATATCCATGCTCGTCAACTGACTTATGATGTATTGAAAATCATTAAGAAAGTCTAACATAGAACTTCCTTCCCTGAATCTCAAGTTTACGAACTTCTTAAGAAGGAATAACTTGTTGCTTTCCGTCTTGGAGGTATACAGACTTTCTAACTTCAATCATAGGCCTCAAGCATGGTTCTCATTTTGAATATGATTGTTGACATTTTCATCAACAAGTTGTCTGATGGAATCACATCCTTGCTTGTGTTCTAATTCCCATTATGTATCCAACTTGATGTCGAGCTTTTGAGTGGAGAAGATTGGAAGGTGCATGAATTTTACATACAAGAGATCTTTCATCTTGTTCTTCCACAAGCTGTAGTCAGTCCTCTTTGAGCTAATCATGTAGCTTGAACCAAAATCCATCCTATTATATGCCATAAAAGCTCTAATACCATTTTGTTGGGAACAAATACCAACAAATGTTGAGGAAACATATCAAATTGAGCACCTTTATGGATTAACAAGTCCTAATGGCAACTAGAACGACAAGCAACAATATGATCACAGGAACAATCAACCACAATCACAAGCGCAATGAACACGGGGGATTTTTAATATGGAAACACCCAAAATGAAAGAAAAACGAAACCTAAAACTAATCAAACTTATCCACTAAACTTTAGGTGGTAAAATGTTCTCCCAAAGGTTATATAAAGCCAAAATCTTCTCCAAATGGTGTATCAACAACTACCGAACGAATACAAATGAAGGAGAAAGACGATTGAAAATGTCACCCAAAGATGCTACCCTAGCGAGCTCCACGACGGCTCCATCTTGGCACCTCCATGGTGCGATCACCTATAGCAACTTGTGTCCCGATCCAAGCAAACTGAGTAGAGGAAGATGGTAACCATATTATCTTTCCCAATAACATAACAACAATAGCAACACTCGAATGAAGAGAATGAAGTGTCAAATAATAGTACTAGCTCTCTGTCCGCCATAAGCTATATTCTGGATGGGCAAGTTATAGTGGTACCCAAAATGAACCATTTGCAGGTAGACCTGGTCAAATTCTGGGTCAATCCGGGCCGATCGGGTCGAGGTTTTAAAACCCTTTGTCCAAGGCTCGACCCGACCCGGTCCACGGACCATACTTCAAGGCCCAAGCCCGGGCCATGGGCCGAATGTGAAGTACTTTTTTATTATTTTTTAATCAAATTTATGGAGATAATTAAGTTTTTTTAGCATCATCTAATCTTTCTAAATTCAAGTAACCGTAATATGTGTTATATTGCATATAAACTATAAAATAAGATGTAATATTGATAATGTAAAATAAAAACTTGAAGTATATTATATTAAATGTATCTAAAATATAGTTTTTAAACATATATTTTTTATATGTGCGGACCAGGCCGGGTTTTATGGCACTTGCCCACGACCCACCCAATTGACGGACGGACCAAAGGGCGGGCCGGACCGGTCCATTCCTGAAATCTCTTGCCCAAGCCCAAACTATGAATGGGTTGGACGTGCGGGCCCATTGACCAGGTCTATTCGCAGGTACACCCAATATGAGTTGGAAATTTTGTGGTTGTCCACACATCAACACATTATAGTTCCATTTATTCGAAAAAATATAAGTAAAGAACGAGGAAAGAGAATAAGAGTGACCTTAGGCTGATGCACTAGTTGCAACAATAGGAAAAACATCAGTAGTAGCATAAGACATAAAAGAAAAGGGATATGCTACCTTCTTGAAATAAGAAGCCATTTTCCAATGAGTCCACTAAACATATTAATGCTATTTTTGTAGGGATTTTTACATCGCATGCCCTAAAAACTTTGTAAATCAACTTTCAACGCAAAATTCTTCGTAATTATCACCTAAACCTTGCAAAATTATGAACTCTTATGTAATGAACATTGTGGTTAACTCCCGTCAATATGACCATTGAAGCGGGCAAAATCCGTCAAAAATAAGTAATATTAGCCCTTATTGTTTATAAAATTTACAATACCATGTCCTTCCTCCATCCAGCCTGCGCAGCCCACTTCACCTCCCCTATCACGCTGCCTCCGATGAAAACACCCACCCGAGATTCCCTCCCCTTCATCGCGCTGACTGATCAGGTCTCAGATTATGATTAGGGACACCAAGATCTCTTCATCGATCCGTCTCGTGCTCGTGTTCTTCAAAGATCTGGAGAACTCTTCTGGGGTTCTGCACGATTTTGAGGTGGCAGGACTGAAGCTTGCCGGAGATTTCTTGGGTCCTGACCATCCATTTGCCTGGAAATGTCTTCTGGCTTTCAAGATCTATTAAAAAAATCGAGCTTCTGCCGTTTTGATGATGGGTTTCGATGGGATTTTTTTCTTTAATCAACAGTAAATCTTGTTCTTTACAAGAATCCAGGAACATATGATATAACGGTGGACTATAAAAAAAGTCACTATAGATCCTTCTTTTAGTGAACAAAATAACGACTACGTTCCAAAATATGTGTTACTATATACATGTTTTGTTATGTGATGTATGGATGAAAATGATCGGATATGGATACGAATATATATATTATCATATCCTTATTCATTTTAAAATACAAATATGAATGTGGATACGGATATTGACGAATGTGAAAAATGTTTTATCATATCCTTAAAACCGAATACAAATATAAAACAAATACGAATCGGATATGAATAATGACATAAATATTTAATAGATTGACTAAAATATACATGTTTAGGATTGCTCACACATTAGATAGATATACCAAATATAGTAATTCACCACAATTATATCAACAATGGTGAATACAATCATAAAATATTGTTACACACAGTTGTAAATAAGTTACTACTATACCTATGTACGAAAACGAAGATACAAATACGAATGCGAATACTAGCAAATGTCAAAGTGATATCCATATCCGTATCCATTTTAAAATGAATACGAATACCCATGTTAAAATATGTATAAAATGAATATGATAGAGGATCGCATATGAATAAATTCACATCCGTTTTCATCCCTAATGTGATGTATGTTATTGATGAATCCACGATTCATCATCTCAATATATTAATCTTAGCAAAATCCTCGAGTAAATCTCAAATAAATGTCCATAAAATCAATAAATTAACAAAATATCTCATGTAAATAAAATACACTAATTATTGTATATTATATTATACAAAATAAATTAACAATAAAAGCCGTAAAATAAAGGAGTTTTTCACCTATAAATAGCCTAAAACTTCATATATTTTTAATAAATTTATTTCAACTCCTTTTTGACTAATTCTTTCTCTGACTTATTTATAAAAATGTATATAAAAATATAAAAATACAAAATAAATTTTACCTCAAATAAATACTCGTAGATCCCAAAGATAAAAAGCTGCAAAGTCTAACTTTCTAGCCAAATTCCCGCTCCGTATGTACTCCAAATTCACCAAACTTATTTTAAAGTTTAAGTTAGAAAATTATCTGTATGATGAAAGTAGTTTCATTAAAATCGGAGTTCGTTTGCAAAATATGAGTTTTGGGACCTAGGTGTGCATTGTATATATTGTACACATTTTTTATTTTCTCATTTTTTATTTTACTTTTCTTAATTATAAAAATAAAAAAACATTTTTTATTTTGTTTATTTCTAGTATTTTATTATATTTTTATTTTGTAAATATCTTTTATTAAAAATACAAAAAATCAAATAGAAAAGTAAAAAAATCCCATATACATATTGTTTTGTTGAATTTTTTGTAATTTCTCCATCTTTCTTTTTCTCTCTTTATTTTATTCTTCCTTTTTAGTAGCCTACTTTTATTTATTTTATTTTATTTTCATTCTCTACAATAACATCCATTCAACTCCAACACTCCACCATTTTTTCTAACTTCTAATTCAACCCACCATTTTATTAACCTCCCCTCCACTACTTTAATAACTTATCATTTTTTTCTCTTTATATACATCACATTCTCCTCGTTTTTGCCTTTGATCCATCTTTATGTTAGGAGAGCCTAGTTTCCAGACTTGAATCGGTGATAGAGACGCAACCACGGTCAAGCGACGACACCCTCTCTCCTGTGAGATCTGTTGGCTTCTTGGCCAACATCGCAGCCGCATCCACGCGCTGCTCGAGCTCATCGCTCGTTGGCGATTCGAGCGAAGACCGTGTTCTTCATGAAAACTTCCCAGGTGATCCGCTTCTATCGTAGGTAATTTTATTTTCTTTTGATATTTTTTAATTATTTTTGTAGTTTATCACATCACATCACCATACCTACTCCTCCATTTATCCTACTTTATCATACTCCCACCACCATCACCACATCCTCAGATTTAGTTTTATTATCTTCTATTCTCTATTTAAGAAAACTGAAAAAATAGAAAAATTTAAATTAAAAAAACACAAAACACAACCGTAAAAATTTTCAAAAAATAAAAATAAAAAATAAAAATGCTTCAGCAACACCCGCGTTCGTGCGCCGCCACTGCTGGTGACGCTTGCACCACCATCGACGTCGTCGTGCGCCGCCAGCGCACCACCATCGCGGTTGTGAGCCGCCTCCGCCAGGCTCCCTCCAGCTCACAGCCATCGCAGCGGCCCAGTGCCGCCTCCAGCCTGTGCGGCCCCAGCTCGCAGGGCCACCCGTCTCCCTTCCACCATCCGCCCGCAGGTCCGTCCCCAGCGCTGCCGCCCCGTTGCTCGACCAACGGCCACCCACGACGCACCTCACCTCCTCCCTCCACGCGCGGGCCACTACCACCCGACCCCAAGCCTCCTGCGCCCCAATCCACATGCGAAGATAAAGGTCAATTTTTTTAATTTTTGTAAAAAATGTAATTTTTTCCAATTTAGTTTCTGTATCATGAATCAATTCCTGTATATGTTTTATTGTGAGTATTTCTTTCTGAGTTTGCATAGACAACCCTATGTTTGCATTTTAATTTGGACTTCCATTTTACGTCTTTTTATTTAATGAAAAATTTCATTATGTTGAGCAACTAAATCCCTACTATTTGGATATTTATTTCTATTTTTACGAGTTATGGTGAATTAATTAAAATTATTCAAGTGAAATTCTGTATATTTTACCCAATATGAGGTATTAAATTCATATCTCACTCTGCTCCATCAATTCTACAAAAATCATAAGTGATGCCTCGATATGTTCTTTAAGTTCTGTCCAAATTTCATCAAACTTGGAGTTGTCTTGTGCCTTAAATAAATTGTAGAGTGATTTTTATAATTGATTTTTAATTAAGCCTACAGGCATCTTTTTTACAAAATTCGAACACTCCTGGATTTATTATATAAATATCCTTTTGAGATAATTCGCACTCTTACCAATTCGATAATGTGAATTTATTAGGAATTAAATACTCACTGTCACTCTGTTACTATATATTGAAAAATCCATAAAAAATCATATCTTGTCAGAAAAATCCAAAAAAATTACTGTATTATCCTTGCATCATGTTTTATTTCTAGTATTTTTCCATAATTTTTACATTCTATTTGTGTGAAAAATTGCGTAAAAATTCATAAAAATTATGTATTTTCATTGTTGCATTTTAACCCCTGAAATTCCAAAAAAATATGTTCTTCATTCATCACTGGATTAGGTTTCTATTAAAAATATAATTTGGCTAAATTGGATTAATTTCATATTAAAATTAATTTGGCTAAGTTGTATCTTTTCCTATTAACTTAATTCACCTGTATTATGCATTTCGCATTCATTTGCATTAAAAAATAAAAAAAATCCGCATTGGAAATATAGACGTAAATTTTTGAATTAACTCGAAGTTGTTCCTTTGCCTTCCTATGTTTGACCCTGGATTTACTCGATATAAATTAAAGCCGAGACACTCTTCACGGAGATATTTTCTCGGTTATGACTGATTCGTTAAGTACACCTATTACAACGAACGTAAATTACACCACGTGCTTAGCGATCCGTTATATGACGCCGTTGCCGGGGATGAGCTCCATTCCTATAGGAACGGAATTCATGACTTACGGGTGAATGTCAACCGCCTGTCCAGTAGAGACGGGCAGACTGCACCCTCTACCTCAATTCCAGCCCAAGTTCAAGCTAACCCCAATTGCCTGAACCGATCTAGTTCTCAGCAACACTTTGGTGGGTATATTATTCACCATCTCCTAGATCTGAACATGAGATTCTTTCATGTGACGAGGCTAATCACATGTCACTCAGGAGCGAAAGAACCGTGACCGTACCTGACTGGGCGAGGGACACGAGGAGAGGCATCTCTGGAGCTCTACTTGAGAAGTCTTCAGAGGACGAGGAGGAGAGGCAACATATTCTAGAGCCCCATCAGCATCATTTGAGGATTTCTACTCAGGGAGCCGATAGGAGAAGGACAATACGTATGCAGCATCATCAACATGGATACACTTCTGAGTCTACGGAGGACCTTGCATCTCCGGTTGTGGTGGATACCACTCCAGCTTATATTCCGCAACCTATAGTAGATAGTTTAGATTCTGATTTCATGTTATATTAAAAAGATTCTTGTATGAAGAACTCTGTTTACATTAATGCAAAGAATGAACTTTCAGTTCATGATTCAGACTCTTCATCTTCTGTTTCCCTAGCTTCAATCCCTTTTTCATGTTCTCTTACGATAGGAAAGCGCATAAAAATATTCAGAAAGATGACCCCCGATATGACACAGTTTTGAAAAGAAAATATCACTGTAAGGTGCCATTTGATGAGTATTTGGCTAACCATCCTGCATCCAGAAATACCTTAAGGTGAGATGCACACCTACTAGGGTTAGCAGGAAGAAAGAGAACCAATATGTGAAGACACACATCTTGTCAGTAGCCATAACATATTATCTCAAGAATCAGACATTGCCAAGGAAAAAACGAGACATGGGTGCTCACTATGTGGAGAGTCGTATTGACGGCATCACATTTGCACACGCACTATTGGATAACGGTTCTTCCACCAACTTATTTCCCTTAGCCTTATATCAAAAATTGGAGTGGGAACACTTCACAGATCTAGAGCTTTACTCCAATTCGCAGACCGTTCAATGAAGAGACCTAAGGGAGAAATGAGGAACGTCGTTATCTCGATTGAGGGGCAGAACTATCAGGTTGACTTCACAGTCTTGGACATGGAGACCCCCGATTAATGGAGAGAATCTCAGATCATTCTCGGGTGGCCCTTCCTTAGGATCGCAAGCACAACTTTTGATTATGGTACGAGAATGATGAAGTTCCGTTCTCCAGGCAGAGAAGTGAACCTTGAGATGAAGTAAACCAAGTGTCAGCGACCCGATTCAGAGAGTAGCACAGAGTACTCATCTTCAGAGGCATATTGCAGAATGATTAGCATCATTGGGATTTGGGGACAAATTCCTTCAAGACAGAGTGAGACCCTTTCATCTAGAAAGGACATAGTGGACGATGCAGTTTGCTAGATGTTGCCTGATCTTGTTAGAGATGCATCTACCTATTCCCGTGATGACATAGAGATCCATCTGGATCTGTCAGTTCCATCCCTTTCGGAACGGTCATGGGACATAGATGACGAGTCGGACGCGGCTTTGGCTGAATTACCGCATTTCTTTGGCGATCCGACTCCTGATACTTCTGAGTTGGTGGTGAGTACTATGTAGTTTAGCCCACCTTCATGCCGCACGGAACGATATTCAGATTCAGTTCAACCATATTTTCTTGATGATACCACATTGCTAGAATTGAAAACACTTCTTCCTACACTCAAGTATGCCTTTCTTGCGGGACCCAAAGAGAGATATCATGTAATCATTAGCTCAGACTTGACTTTAGAACATGAGGCCAGGTTGTTAGAGGTCTTAGAGAAGAACCGCAAAGCAATATGCTGGACAGTGTCGGATCTTGTGGGGATCAACCTTGCTCTCTGCTCGCACCATATTTTTACCGAGGATAATATGAGACCTTCTCATGAGTTACAAAGGATACTTAACCCTAATATACGGGAAGTAGTGAATAAAGAGATTGAGAAATAGTACAAAGCAAAGTTTATATACCCTATTTTTAACTCCAAGTGGGTGGCCCGGCTTCATGTTGTTCCGAAGAAGTCGAGAATTCAGATGGTTACCAAGGAGGAGGGGGTAAAGATCATGACACGAGTACCCACGTCGTGGCGCGTCTGTGTCGACTACAGACGCCTGAATGCTGCGACCAAGAAAGATCACTTTTCCTTGCCTTCTATTGATCAGATTTTTCTTTTATTTTTTGGACGGGTACTCAGGCTACAATCAGGTAGCCATAGCCCCTAAGGACCAAGAAAAGACCACATTCACATGTCCATTTGGCACTTATGCCTTCAGACACATGCCATCGGGCTTTGCAATGCCCCGGGCACTTTTCAGTGGTGCATGATTGTCATATTTGCCGAGATGGTGGGAGATTTTCTGGAAGTGTTCATGGATAACTTCTTGGTCCATGGTGATTCCTTTGATACATATTTAGCGCATTTGGACCGAGTCCTCACAAGGTGTAGAGAGGTGAATCTGGTACTCTCCTGGGAGAAGAGTCACTTTATGGTGACGGAGGGTATCCGTGTTGGGGTATGTCATCTCCAAAAGGGGAATGGAGGTTGACCCTGCCAAGGTGGAGGTGATCAAGAAACTCGATCCACCTATCAGCGTGAAGTTAGTGCGGTCATTCCTGGGGCATGTTGGATTCTACAAGAGATTCATTAGGATTTTTCAAAGATCGCCCGCCCATTGATTGAGCTCTTAGGGAAAGACACATAGTTCATTGTAGATCACAGGTGTCTGGATGCTTTTGAACTCTTGAAGAGGAAGATTTGTACCTCGCCTATCCTACATGATCCTGACTGGTCTCTCTCCTTTGAGATCATGACTGACGCTTCAGATTTCACTATAGGAGCTGTGTTAGGACAACGACGAGAGGGGATCTCGTTTTCAATCCACTACACGAAAAAAGTATTAGACCCTACATAGAAGAATTACACAGTGACTGAAAAGAAAATGCTCGTTGTAGTATGGGCCCTCGAGAAGTTCAGATCGTATATTTTGGGCTCTAAGTGGACAATCTACACTGATCACACATCCATTCAATATTTAATGGAAAAGAAGGACATGAAGGCACGTCTTCTTATATGGATTTTGCTCCTCCAGGAGTTTGATTTGGAGATAAAAGATAAACCCGAAGTAAAGAAGTTGTGGTTGATCATCTTTCTCGGATTGAACTTAAGGATACTCCTGATTATGAGCGGATTAGAGAGACCTCCCCAGACGAGTCAATTTATATTATTGACTCACTCCCGTGGTATGCCAACATGGTGAACTATCTTGTCTCCAAGAAAATTTCCCATGGTTGGACTAGGAGCAGCATTGATCGACTGAAGTCGGATTCGAGGAGATACCACTGGGATGATCATTTCCTTTTCTTCGAAGGGCCAGATTATGTTTGGAGAAGGTGTATTCCTCAGGAGGAGTACCAGAGTGTCCTCACATATTATCATTCACTTGAGGCTGGAGGACATTATTCGGGAAAGAGAACCGCTCACAAAGTACTTCAATGTGGATTGTATTGGCTGACCTTGTTTAGAGATGCTATTGATTTTGTACGGTCGTGCCCGATTTCTCAAAGGATGGGATAGACAATTGGACAGAGAGATGAAATGCCCATGCAGCTAGTGATTATTTGTGATGTTTTTGATGCATGGGGCATATATTTTATGGGCCCCTTTCCCAACATCCAAGGACATGAGTACATATTGTTGGCGGTTGGCTATTTATCTAGGTGGATGGAGGCTATCCCAACCCAAACCACATACAGCAAGACTGTTTGTAAGTTTGTGAGAGACTATATCATTGCTAGGTTCGGGGTGCCAAAAAGTTTTGATATCAGATGGGGTAGCCACTTTGTGAATCGAGATATGAGATCTTTAGCTAAGGACTATGGATTTGAGCATAGAGTTGCTAGTCTTTACCACCCACAGTCTAATGGCATGGTAGAGGTATCTCATCTAGTGGGTTGAGTTTCAGTGCAAGATAAGTCAGCGTCCCTAGGAATCCACCTGTGACACCGTATTTGATTATCAACTTCAACTAACTATATAATCCTTCAAAAATCAAAGAATTCGGGGCCTCTCGACAACTAGTAATATAAAGTCACATGAAGATGCAGAAAGTTCATTGGCTTCTAGCCCGGGGTCGGTCTCCACTGGTGCGACAGGAAGTGGAGAGTTGTGGGATAGGGCCATTGGTTACCTGGGATGAGGGGGACAAGTCCATTGCAACAGATGATTAGGTCTATATACTTGTTGGAAGGTTGCGCTTGCTTGCCTCGTATCCTGAAGGAAAAGTGGAAGGCTAGAGTTGGAAGCCACGTCGGGATATGGGATGAGACGTAGGGGCAATTCAGGAAAGGAAATCGAGAACGAAGCAATGAGAGCCACTCGACCTTATCACTAGCAAATGGGTAGAGGTAATAAGAAGAAAAGGGAATTAGGACCTGAGCTTGCAACCCGACTATCGCCACTATTTGAGCGGCCGCTCACAGGCTCAATTGCCTTCATCACTTAAATGAAGCACTATGGAACCCACACGCTATATCTTTCACTCAAACTCTTTCTCCTAGAGTATCAGTGAGTATGTCAAAAGTGGATTAGAAAATGCGACTCGAAGAGACATACCACAAATTGTAGATACTTACATAGCCTAGGATAGATGAGAGTAGGGAAATGAGATGATCTTCCTCTACTCTACTGGAAAATGACTCCACGATATAGTAGAACTGCTCTAGAGGGAGCTTCTGGTATAGTCAAGGGGCGATTTCTCGACAGGAGCTCATCCTCCCCTCTAATGGAAAATGACTCAAAGAGACTCCTGGTGACTCTCCTGGAGTTATACTCTGGAGAATGACTCAACTATACCCAGATACAGTCAAGAGATTCCTTTCTGTCATTGTAGTTTGACTCAATTAAGCTCCAGAAAAGAGGAGGAATCCTCCGGAAAATCACTCAAATGGACTACAACTATACTGCTTTATTCCCAGAATCAGGAGTCAATTGTTCTCGGTCCCGCGAGAAATTCATACCTCAGAGATGGTGAGAATGAATGAGGTATCCCAATTACGAAGTTGTGAGGGAACTCAAAAATATCTAAGGGGAAATGAATATCCGCGTAGCTCCTAAATGAGTACCAGAAAGTCCCGGAAGAGCTCGGAAATGAATATCAGAAGGACTATCCTGGGAACGACTCTACTAGAGGGACCTACCCGATGACTGAGTGAATAGGCGAACATCTATTTCATCTAATTTAGTCGCCAACTCGTACTAGATATCCGGGCCTCAAAGTGAGAACCCCCGAGAAAATCAAGAGAATTAAAGAATGGGAAAAAGACAAAAAAGATCATTGATGACCGAAAAATCCCCAAGTGACTAAGGCAATCAGGTGTCTAGATGGTCGTTGCGACCTCAATCACTCAGATTCGATCAATCAAGAAAAATGAACCACTAATAGAGATAAAACAGATAAAACACAAAATAGCGGTCCTGCTATTGGATTAACCTGGTATAGCGACCAGGGTCGAACTCAAGGAGCACGGATTGGCCTCTCGGCCTACGAAGTAGTAAAAAGAAATAAGATAAAAGAACAAAATATTTTTAGTGGTTTTTTAATTATTTTATATTTTTTTGGAATTTTTTTAATGTAGAAGAAAGTAAGAAAAACAAATAAGCACACACTTCAACAAATTATTTAAAGTACTAAAAATCAACCAAAAATTCAAACAAAAATATTTTTATGTGTTTTATAATTTTTAGTGTTTTTGGTGAATTTTTGAGAATTTTCTGATGTTTATTTAATTTTCTAAAAATCAAACAGTGGCTGAAATAAATGGTACTGTCCAGCCGAGCCAAAAAGCCCTAGATAAAATATCTAAGAGCCCACAAATGGCCGGGAGGTAATTTTCCTATAAAAAAACAAAATGAGGAAAATTTAGGCACTAATTTTATTATTTTTGGATTTTTAATTTAATTACTAGAATTTTTATAAGTTTTTAAGTGTTTTTCAATTTTTAGGGGTTTTCAGTAATGAAAAATAGCCAAAATTGGCTAGAAAATCAAACTAAGCAAGGCAAACAGTAGACAATTTTTGTAGAATTTTTAAATGAGTTTTAGTATTTTTTGGGGTTTTTAGAGATAAACAATAGCAAAATTAAGGGTTTTTGATTTTTTTTAAAAAATATCAAACGAAATCAAAAATGTCCTCAAAAATCCACGAAAATTTTACACCATGGCAGGAGCCATGTGTCCAATTTTCGTTGGATTTGGAGGTGTTTTGCTATTTTATTCAAAAATAAAGAGAGGGTACAGTGCACAGGGACCAAAGTGCAAATACCCAAAGTTCTGGGGGGTCTGGTGCAATTTACCCAGCAAAACACGCGCCACACGCATGCCTGGGGCACTCAGGGACCCAAATGTAATAAAAATAAGTCTCGAGGACTTATTGGTAACATGCACCAAAAGTCCAGGGGCTTATCTGCAAAATACCCAAAATATCACGCACATGTTGAAATAAATCACGCACAGGGGTATAAATGCAAATAAGTGAAAACTTTCATTCAACTAATAACATCCAGAACAACAGGGCATAAGATGCAAATATCCCAACAAACCACGTGACGAAGCACGTGTCAGACCATGTACAGGGGTATATCAGCAAATAAAAATAAACGCACGGGTCTCTATGCAAATAACCCTAAAACTAAACAACTACGCTTAATATTTACAGGACTAAAACGAAATAAAATAAGAAAGGGGGCCTAAGTGTAAATACCCCTTATTAAATGCCGAAGGCCGGATGTGCGCCAGGTAGCTGATCCAACGGGTGAGAACGGTGGCGCCCTTGACCTCGAAACGCCTGGCCTGATCGAACGGATGAGGGAGCTCCACGTGGAGATCGGACGGCTCTGGTGCTCAGGAGTCTAAGCCCTCGAGTAACCAACGGTTGAGATCGAACCTCGAAGATCTGGCGGTGGCTGCAGCTCCACGAACGGACGGACGTGATGTAATCTGGAGCGTCGAGGTCGAATCGAACGGCGATGGAGGATGCTAGAAGAACAGGTCCCCGGCGAGACTCGCCGGCCTCGGGTGTGCGCTAGGCTCCTCCTGGGAGCACTCTGAAGATCGGAGAAGAAAGGTGGAGTGCTCCCGCGTCTGCCGGTGGGCTCCGATGATCCAGTCGAGCTCCGAGGAGCTCGGGCTAGGTCGACGGAGCTGAGCCTCCTGGCTGGATGACGAAGGGCCTCAGATGGCCTTCGTTTGACCTGCAAAGCGAACCAGAAGACTCGCGGGTCGAGGGCAAACTGCCTCGACCCGGTTAGGCGAGGTGACGGTGGCTCGTGAGTCGAAATGGCGAGCTTCGGCGAAGGGGGTGGATGGAGGAGCTCGACTCCCAGCTCCTGTGCGAGCTGGGTTAAGTGGAGGGGTGAAGATGTTGCACGGGGAGTCGGCGAGGGCTATGGCTATGCCCGATGATCGAATGGTGGTCGGGAACGATGGGAATCGACGATGGACGGCGACGGAGCGGATTGGGCGTAATCGGAAATCAGCAAAAGATAAGGACCTACACGGTTACCTGGGTGGTCGAAGAGACTGTGGAGGAGCTGGGGAAGCTCCTGGTCGTAGCCTCGAGGAGCGTCTCCCTCCGAGGCTCAAGCTCCAGCTGATGGCGGAGCGACAGCGGCGTAGCTCGCCGGATCGATGACCAAGCTCCCTCTCCTCGCTTCGACAGGCTCGGACGCAAGCTGTCACTCTTGCGCACTCGCTGGAGCTCACTGGGGGTGGAGACAAGTGACCAAAGATGGATATGGAGGTGGCGGAGCTCGACCTATATACGCTGGAGGGTCCGGGAAAACGAGCGCGGGTAGGGCATTCTGGAGCGCGGATCTCGAGGTGGATGCCCCGGCGAGGTTGACGGATATGACGTGAGCAATTCGGACCCGGGGTTTAGGCGAGGCATGATCGGGTTTGGTTGCGAAAAATTCGAGAAGATAGGTCGGGCAACACAGACCCGTGAGAAGTGGTCCTGGGGGGGGGAGTTGACCGGGCGGTCAACATCCCCCTGGACCAATAGGAAGCTGCCACCTGGAAAAGATTTGTAAAATCATTTATAAATAGTAGATGGCCGATTTATTAAAAAGTTAAAACATGAAATATTTTTATTTTATTTTTTTCTATTTTTAGTGATTTTTAATATTTTTTCGAAATAAAAATAAGCTATGTACAATATAGTACTATACATAGGTATATACACAATATATAGGGTTTTGATTTTTGATTTTTAATTGTTATTTTTGTAAAATTTTATTCCTATTTTATATTTTATTTATTTTCATTATAAAATAAGGAGTAAAAAGGTATTTTTATTTTATTTTTATTATTTATACATATAGGTAAAATAAATACATATATACACTTATATACATGGTATATTTACAATATATTTTTGTATTTTTAATTTTGTTATTTTTATTTTGTTTTTGTTTTAATTGTTTTTATTTTATTTATTTACACTATATAACATAAAATATTTATAAAAATTTTGGGAATTAATTTTATTTATTTACAAGGTTAAAATAAATATCTATAAGAGTGATTTATGTACATGGTGAAGGTGATGTTTTTGTTTCCTTTTTAATTTTTATCTTTTTCTTTTGTTTTTATACCTCTAAATATATGTACAAGTATTTACAAGTATAATTTAAGCTATTTTTGTTGAGGAAAATATTTTTATTTTATTTACATAAATATTTACACATGAGCCCCTATCTCCCTCTACTTTGGTTTTTATGCGGTTAGGCCCATGCTGAGCCCTCCCTTAGGTTAGGTTACTCAATATTTATTCTAAATATTTCCCTCTTTTTCTTTTTAATCTTTATTCTTATTTTTGCACAAAAACATGCTAATTATAGGTTTTTACACAATGCATGCTTTTGGTAATTATTCCTATTTACACATATCTACATGTATTTGCAAAGGTTTTTGTAGCTAAAATATAAGAATAAAGAGTGATGAATGAGTATTCATCAATCATATAAATGTTGAGCGAGCTTTAGAATGAAGTGCCCCCTAACTCAAGTGGTATAGGAGGCTTTTTTGTCTCATTTGAAATAGGAAGGGATGGTTCTTTCATGGCATTTCTAGAAGTAATACTAGAAAAAGCGAAGACTCTTTCTATGACTTTTTGGCTAGCGGGATAGACTGCAGATCTTCGTCAAGTAGTCTTCACTGAAGTAGGTTTCAATCCACGAGACTATAATCTTCTAGTCCATGATCCTCGCCTGGACAAACCAGATGATGGATGGGCTGACCAGCAGCGCATAATGAACATTCTTCCAAATTGTAGACACATATAAGCTATTAAGGCATATAAGCTATTAAGATATTTTTCCTAAAGCAATTTCCCGTAGCCACACCGTCCGCTAAAATGGGTCCTTTTTTCATGTATTTACCTCGTGGAACCCAAGGTTTTTGATGCATACAAGTCTTTTTGTTGGAACATTGATACATAACTAATGGAATGTTTATAGTGTTCCCATTATTTGATAAAATCGTGGGAAACTTTGTCGAGACATGAACTTGAATGAGCTCATGGAAATCCGAAACAGAGCATATGACAACAGTTTGATTTACAAGGATAAAGTAAAAAGATGGCATGATAAACACATTAGGTGCAAAGACTTTGTCCCTTGGCAAAAGGTATGGTTGTTTAATGCCAGGTTGAAGATGTTCCATGGGAAGCTCAAATCTAAATGGACGGGACCCTTTGTTGTTAAGAAAGTGCACGGGAATGGAAGTGTAGAGGTAGCTGATCTCACATATGGTGCATAATCTCATGTGGTGAATGGACACCTGTTGAAGCATTTTGTAGATTTGAAAGAGCAGTTAGTTCAAGTCGAGGTCATCAACTTCATGCAGTGAGCATAGAGGAGATGCATCATATTACTCTTCATGAAGATGCAGTATCAAGATTCAACAGCTTAAAAGATTCACTCCTCTTGTACATTCTCCCTTCTATGTATATTCTCTAGATCACATCGGTTCTCACACTTACTCCTGTGTTATACTTAGGCTGACCAGAGCCTAAGTATAGGGGGGACCGGTGCCCACCATATGTATATACTCATCCATTTCTCCTCTTGACCTCGTCCGTCCTATTTTTGCTCTTCTTCTACACTTAGGCTAACTAGAGCCTAAGTATAGGGGGAACGGATCAATAACTTCTATACTTTTTGTTATTTTAGCTCTCCTACGCTTAGCACTAGCTATGTTTTTTTCTCGCTTCTTGTGATCTGAGGACATAACACA
Organism: Ottelia alismoides; assembly: GCA_037367405.1. Taxonomy (NCBI): domain Eukaryota; kingdom Viridiplantae; phylum Streptophyta; class Magnoliopsida; order Alismatales; family Hydrocharitaceae; genus Ottelia; species Ottelia alismoides. The sequence goes on from JAZKJV010001716.1 coordinate 744,958, forward strand.
TGCTAAGTATAGAGGGCGTGTATATATTACTTATATACTTTACCCATAGCTCGTACTTTCACGTATTTTTGTATATATTATATACTATAATAATTACAGGATGGGTAAAATTGGTAAAAACAAAATATTATTTTTTTCAAAAAAAATCTTAAAAAAACTTTTTCAAAAAAAAGTTTTTTCAAAAAAACTTTTTCTTTTAAAAAAACTCTCTTCTTTCCTTATCTGATTTAAAAAGAAAGAAAGGAAGTGTCTTTTTCAAAAAAAAAACTTTTGAAAAAAAGAAAAAGCCTTTTTCCAAAAAAATATCTTTCTTCTTTTCCTTTCTTTTAAAAAAAATCACAAAAAGCAAAATAAAAAAACAAAAAACCCTAACTAATGAGTTGGTTTAATCCCTGACACATTCACATTAACACAAGACTAGTGATGTTCAAGAACACTTGATTTATGAGGTCTTGAGATTTTGGGTTAACCAACCTTAGTCATTAGGTTCTTTGACTTAATTATTCACATTTTCCTAGTTTGAAAGATTTGTGTGCTATATTGCATGCTTAGTCTCTACCTTAAGAATGTGATCAGCACCTCACATACACGACTGCAGTTATGATGAGATGACTTGAAATTTTACTTGAGGAACTGGGATGAGGGATTTGAGTTAGGACTTGATTTGATGATACTCGAGGATGGGATAAAATCAATGAAGGCTTCATGAAATCTGAGTGTTAGCACCTTTAGCCAGTATAAGAACATGGTTCTTGTACTATCTCTTGACATTTACCTAAGTGCCAGGGTGTGATAAAATAATAAAATGTTGATCAGTGTGCGCCAACTCTTAGTAAAAGTTGTAGAGCTATCTAAAAATAAAGCAAAGAAATATCAATGTTGAAATAAGCTCTCTTTCCATAAAGTCAATTATCAAAAGAGCTTCCACCAAAGGCGAGCGCTCCCAACCATTTCAAAGTGTCCACTGCAGTCTACACTTAAGTCATATCCTTACTATATATGCATACAGAGAGAGTATGATAATTAGGGAAATTGGATACCTTTTGACTAGAGCTTGGTTCAGCTTAGAATTTTAGGATCTCTAAAATTGATAGTTTTTGAACGAATCAAGTCTTGTATTCACATGCACAGTCAGGGGTTATTTTAACTTATTCATTCTTTATTTGCTCAAGGACTAGCAAAGTTTAAGTACAGGGTGGTGATGAATCCACGATTCATCATCTCAATATAGTAATCTTAGCAAAATCCCTGGATAAATCTCAAATAAATGTCCATAAAATCAATAAATTAACAAAATATCTCTTGTAAATAAAATACTCTAATTATTGTATATTATATTGTACAAAATAAATTAACAATAAAAGCCGTAAAATAAAGGAGTTTTTCACCTATAAATAGCCTAAAATTTCATACATTTTTAATAAATTCATTTCAACCCTTTTTGGACAATTCTTTTCTGACTTGTTTATAAAAATGTATATAAAAATACAAAAATACAAAATAAATTTCACCTCAAATAAATACTCATAGATCCCAAAGATAAAAAGCCGCAAAGTCCAACTTTCCAGCCAAATTCCCGCTCTGTATGAACTCCAAATTCACCAAACTCACTTTTAAAGTTTTAGTTAGAAAATTATCTATCCAATGAAAGAGGTCTCATTAAAATCGGAGCTCTTTTGCAAAATTTGAATTTTGGGACCTAGGATATTGTACATATTTTTTGTTTTCCCATTTTTTATTTTACTTTTCTTAATTACTAAAAATCCAAAAAAAATCATTTTTTATTTTGTTTTATTTCTAGTATTTTATTTTATTTTTACTTTGTAAACATCTTTTATTAAAAATACAAAAAATCAAATTAGAAAAGTAAAAAAAATCCCATGTACATATTGTTTTGTTGGATTATTGTAATTTCTCCATCTTTCTTTTTCTCTCTTTATTTTATTCTCCTTTTTTAGTTGCCTACTTTTATTTATTTTATTTTATTTCCATTCTCTACAATAACCACCCATTCAACTCCACACTCTATCATTTTTTCTAACTTCTAATTCAACTCTACCATTTTATTAACCTCCCCTCTACCACTTTAATAACTTCTCATTTTTTCTCTTTATACATCCCATTCTCCTCATTTTCCTTTGATCTATCTTTATGTGAGGAGAGCTTAGTTCTCAGAGTTGAATCGGTGACAGAGACACAACTACGATCGAGCGACGACATCCCTCTCTTCAGTGAGATCCGTTAGCGTCTTGGTCAACATCGCAGCCGCATCCGCGTGTTGCTCGAGCTCATCGCCCGCCGGCGATTCGAGCGAAGACCGTGCTCCTCGTGAGAACTTCCCAGGTGACCCGCTTTCATCGTAGGTAATTTTATTTTCATTTTATCCTTTTTTAATTATTTTTGCATTTTTTGTCACACCACATCACCACACCTACTCCTCCATTTATCCTACTTTATCATACTCCCACCACCATCACCACATCCTCAGATTTAGTTTTATTTTCTTATATTCTTTATTTAAGAAAATTGAAAAAATATAAAAATTGAAATTTAAAAAATACAAAACACAACAGTAAAAAATTTTCAAAAAAAATAAAAAAAATAAAAAACATTCCAGCAGCACCCGCGGTCGTGCGCCACCATCGCCGGTGCCGCTTGCACCGCCACCACCGTTGCCGTGCACTGCCAGCGCACCACCGCCGCAGCCGTACATCACTTCTGCAAGGCTCCCTCCATCTCACAGCCACCGCAGCGGCCCCGACGTCGCCTTCATCCCGCGCGGCCCCAGCCCGCAGGGCCACCAGTCTCCCTTCCGCCATCCGCCTGCAGGTCCGTCCCCAGCACCGCTGCCCCACTGCTCGATTAGCGGCCACCCGTGGCGAGCCTCACACCCTCCCTCCATGTACGGTCGCGCGCAGATCGTCGCCGCCCAACCCCAAGCCTCCTGCGCCCCAATCCGTCTGCGAAGAAGAAGGTCAAAATTCTTTTTTTTTTTTATTTTTTGTAAAACTGCAATTTTTTCCAGTTTAATTTCCGCATTACAAATCAGTCCCTGTATATGTTTTATTATGAGAATTGCTTTCTGAGTTTGCATAGACAACCCTATATTTGCATTTTAATCTGGACTTCAATTTTGCATCTTTTTATTTAATGAAAAATATCATTATATTGAGCAACTAATTCCCTACCATTTAGATATTTATTTGTATTTTTATGAATTATTGTGACTTAATTAAAATTGTTCAAGTGAAATTCTGCATATTTACCCAATATGAGGTATTAAATTCATATCTCACTCATTGTTGCTCCATAAATTCCACAAAAGTCATAAAGGATGCATCGACATGTTCTTTATGTCATCCAAATACTTGGAGTTGTCTTATGCCATAAATAAATTGTATAGTGATTTTGATAATTGATTTTTAATTAAATCTAGAGACATCTTTTTTACAAAATTCTAACTCTTCTGAATTTATTATACAAATATCTTTTTGAGATAATTCACACTCTGGCCAATTTGATAATGTGAATTTATTAGAAATTAAATACTCACTGTCACTCTGTTTCTATTGAAAAATCCATAAAAAATCATATCTTGTCAGAAAAATCTAAAAAAATACTATAGTATCCTTGCATTATGTTTTATTTCCAGTAATTTTTTCATAATTTTTGCGTTTTGTTTGTGTGAAAAATTACGTAAGAACTCATAAAAAATGTGCATTTTTCATTGTTGCATTTTAACCCCTAATATTCCAAAAAATATGTTCTTTATTCATCACTGGATTAGGTTTTTAGGAAAAAAACATAATTTGGCTAAATTGGACTAATTTCATATTAAAATTAATTTGGCTAAGTTATATCTTTTCCTATTAACTTAATTCGCATGTATTGTGCATTTCACATTCATTTTGCATTAAAAAAATCCGCATTGGAAATCTAGACCTAAATTTTTAAATTAACCCAAAGATGTTCCTTTGCCTCCTGTGTTCGACCCTGAACTTGTTCGGGATATAAATTAAAGTCAAGACACTCTTCACGGAGATCTTCTCTCGGTTCTGACTGATTCGCTACATACCCCTATTATAACGAATGCAAATTACACCATGTGCTTAGCGATCCGTCAGATATACTATAACTTCTCTTTGTATAATTGTATGTCAACCTTTTCCCTCTTAGGGTGCGTTTGGAAAGGAGGTTATCTGGAGAGGGTAACCCACCCCATGGGTGGATTATCTACTGGATAACATGATTTTGTTTTTGATGTTTGGATAGATGGTTTTACTGTTAAAAGATTTTGTTGTGATTTGATTGTATGCTATAATATTTTTTTTGTTCTAATGGATGGAAGAGAAATGGGAGATTTGATATATTAAATGAGAGAAGATGTGTGTGTGATTTTGGGTATGGTGAAGAATAAAAAATAGATGATGTGACCCGCGGTAGGGATGAGGGTTTGGGGGAAAATCTTGGAGAAAGTTCGAGAGCTGGGGAGATAACCCGTTTAGGATGTAAAAAATGTAATCTCCTTCCCAAACATAGCTTTAAAGTTTCTTACCCTTACAACAATTTGATATATTAGGAAATTGGATAAGGATTATTTTCTCAAATCTTGAAGTTATAGTGAAAATGAAGATATCCCCTTCTGTCTCTCTCAGCATTATTTTAAAGGGATTTTTACCTGACAGACCCTACAAACTTCGCCAGTTACCTTTACGACCTTTGAAACAACCTAATCTCCCCCTCGACCCGTAAACTTGCCAACTCTTGCCCCATGAACCCTCCGGTTAATCTGTTTGAAGCCCGTGGGGGTTTTTGAGGCAATTTACATGGTTGGTGGGGGTAATTACGTTGTGCAAAAGGTCGTAGAGTCAATTTAAAAAGTTTATAAGATCTGCCGGGTAAAAATTCCTATTTTAAAGTTTATAGGGTCTGCCGGGTAAAAATTCTTATTTTAAATTACTTTTTTAGAAGAAATTTGTGTTAATTATTTTTGCACTTGTTTATATTCGATAAAAAACACCGAGTAGCTTTCACACCTTTGGAATTTCAAGACGAGACAACGAACGTAGTTAAGTATTAATTAAAGGAATTAATATTGGGCCCATTGCTTACTTTTCCGATCGTCGATATATGGAGTGCAAAACGCGTTTTTTTGGCTCTATCGGGGACATGAGGACCCTCGAAATTTCCCTCATAATTGTTGGGAGTCAAAGAAGTCAGAGTGTCTTGCCGTGGGTTGCACGCATCTATAACATCCACTTAATTAAATGTAAACCCTCGTGCGACACTCTCAAATCTTCCTTCGTAGGTATTAAGTAAAGACTTGGATTTACATTAGAGTGCTTCAAGTGGAAGACATGTCTTGTATTGTGTGGTTCCGATCTCAAAGAATCGTTCTTTCTTTTAGTTGGTGAATCTCTGTTCGATCGACCAATTTGTGATATTAAGAACCATTATTTCTAATGGGACCCGTCCGTAATCCCAGTGAAGACTTCCAACCTGCTTGTAGACGTCTTCGTAAGGAGACGTGGACTTCTATCTAATCTATAACCAATCATGTTATTGGATATGGTTCTTTGGATTTTCGGAACTCAATTGGCTTAGCAACTTTCTTCTTCCTCAATATCTTCTTTTGTTATCCATTCCCTTTGCAAGATCATTGTCTTCGATCTCTGGTTAACTCGATGATCTTCATCAAAATTTCTGATTGTCCGTGTTAGCCTTCTCATAATTATGATACTTACTGGGTCCTTTAATGCTGCCTTCTTACAGGCCATGATATACCTAGGAAACGCTTAATTAACCTCGTTTTATTGGATTGCATTCTACAGGAAATAAAAAAGTATTACATAAAAATTGATGGAGGTGGGCTACAAGCTGCGCTGCCAATCCCTTTTTGAATGGCAAATCCAATCATTTGAAACACAATATCTATAGATCTGGGAATCATAACATTGTTATGCATAATTTTTTTTGGACATTCTTGAGGAGCTCTACCACTTCACTTGCAACCGATATAACGCCTTTCCTTCATGTAGGACTTGGTTCATCTCTTCAAAGAAAGTGATCTTTGTCAAATCTCCCTCTTTTGTATTAAAAATCTATTTCAAGAATAGCTGAAAAATTAAGTTGTTACTAACACTTCTATTCGCTTCTTTCTTTGACTAAGGGCCTGTTTGGTTGTTAGGGTACCTCGGGGTACCCTAAAATATCTTTAGCTTCAACCCTGCATTTCTGGGTTGGGAATACTTGTATTGACTCTACAATTTCTTTGGTATAATGGTTTTTAACCTTGTTCAAATACACTTATTAACATAAAAAACATATTATAATCATTAAAAAGTTAATATAACACATAATCAATGTCATACCACATCACAATTATCATTCCAATCATCCAAACCCTCCAAACAACTATTATTCACAGGAGGATACCCTAACCAAGTCCAACCCAGTAACCCAACAGGCCCTAAGGAAACCTGCTATCAATGTTTATTCAGTTGTACCTCATATTTTAATAATCATGTCAAGTCAATTTACATGTTCAAGTTTTTCTTAGGTCGACACAATTAAATTTAATTTTAACCGAAAAGTTATTCTATTGCATATAAACATGCATATATCAGTTTTATCATCATCATCATCGAAATCAAGTTATTAGGTCCTTACACTCTGAGTTTTCGTAGTTACAGTATGCCTTTTGCAATAACTTTTATGCCCTTATATTCTTCAAAATTCATAATATTGCCCTTTTATGAATGTCATATAGGGGCATCAGTGTAATAATGGAAGGGTGGTGCTGTTACTTTTGTAAGAATTTATGGACACAGGTATTATTGCAAAAAAAGGGTCAAAGCATATGTGTAACTGCGAAAACTCGGAAGAACATAAATGTAAAATCCATATTTTATATTGATCAACGATTAGGAACTTGAAGTCAACTTGATGAGGGTCTTTCACTTTCTAATAGTTAGACACATAGAAATTTCGTGGATTATAGATTGTCATTGCCAAGGTATCCCGGGTACCTTGTCATATCTCTAGATCCAATCCTGCATTCTTGGGTTGGGATTACTTGTATTGACCCTACAATTTCTTTGGTATAATGGTTTTTAACCTTGTTCAAATACACTTATTAACATAAAAAACATATTGTCATAATTAAAAAAATTAATATAATACATAATCAATGTCACATCACATCACAGTTATCATTCCAACCATCCCAACCCCCCAAACAACTACTATTCACAGATGGATACCCCAACCCACCCCAACCCAGCTCAACCCAGTAACCAAACAGGAGAGGGAAGGGTACATGTGTTACCGAGCTATTATCTGATTTTAAATACGAATACATATGCAGATACATATATTGATAGGCATGAAAATTATGTTATCATATCCTTAAAAAACAGAAATGGATGTAAAATGGATATCGATCGCATATGAATAATATTATAAATACTCTATGGATTAGCTTAAATATATGTTTATTAGATGGAATACACATGTTATAAATATACGAAATATGCTTATATCATAATAATTATATCAAATATGATGAAATTATGTATAAAATTATATTTTATATGGTTAAAAATTCAATCTATAATAATATTTTATATGAAAACAAATATACGGATCCAAATAAAATTGTTTGCGGATATCAAAGAAGTATGCATATTCATATCCATTTTAAAGCTGATATAAATGTCAATATATATATATATATATATATATATATATATATAGAGAGAGAGAGAGAGAGAGAGAGAGAGAGAGAGAGAGAGAGGATGCAATCCTTCATGGGTTAAGGAGGTCGGTCCCTTATTTTGTAAAAAAACATGACGACTTTAGTAAAATACGTATACATTGAGTATTATAATGTGCAGTTTTAATGTTTGTATTATAATATGCAGTTTTATATACGATTTTATATTTATAATGTACAATTATAATACAAATTGTATACATATTCTACTAAAGTGTTCATGTCTTCTACAAAAAGATGGTGACCTTCTTGAACTCAAGAAGAATGTATCCTATTGGAAGGGCCTCCTATATATATATATATATGTGTGTGTGTGTGTGTGTGTGTGTGTGTGTATAACCGATACAGTGACGGTTAGGATAAGTTTACATCCTTATCTCTTTGCATACCTAATAAGAAAGCATTGGAATTAATGCTTCCTACCAGGGATGCAAACAGACAGATACATATATTGATAATACCATATTCTTATTTTTTTAAATACAAATAGAGATGTAGATATGGATTTTGACGGACATTAAACTATGTTATCATATTCTAAAAAAAAGATATGTATGTAAAACGGATACTGATCGCATACGAATAATGTTAGAAATATTCTATAGATTAGCTTAAATATACATGTATTAGATGTAATAAACATGATATAAATATGATAAATATTTTAATATCATTAAGATTACACCAAATATGGTAAAAGAAAGGATAAGGGGCGGACGTGGCGAGGGTTACACCCTATAAATAACCTCCTACTCGGAGGGGAATGCCATCGATCTGAACTAGCTCGTCTAACGGGAGCCCCCATCCGATCTCTCCATACCATATCCCTCCCTCTCTCGATCTCCCTCTCTATCGTTCTCTCCACAAGAAGAATATAGAGGTGACGTACCTTGAGGATCCCACACTGGTATTAGAGCACATCCTTTGATCTCGACCGCATATTGCTTCCTCCCTCCAACGCCTTCGTTGAACTGGCGTTGCCGATCGCCCAATGTGCGTACCCTTGCTGCCACGCTATCACTCTGGTTGGTGAAACCCTAACACGAAGAAGATGAAAGGTAATATTTTTTTACCCGCCATCGAGTAGACATTTTTTTCTTTATTTAAAAAAGGGAGTCGGTGGACACCTTTTAGCTCTTAATTTAATTAGAATTTTGTGGATCCGATTTTAGCCCTTGCTTTGGAAAAGTGTCCTATATGTGTTTTTTTGAAAGCTAGAGCCACCTATAGCCTAAGGTGCTTAGAAATTTATTGGCGGGTACCACTGTTTTTTTATTAAGTTTTTTGCTTGTATTCTTTTAATTATAGTGCCGTTAAAAAATGTGTGTTATATATAAATAAATTAATTATCTGTTAACTCAACCTTTATAGGGAGGGGTGTATAGTGGATAATGTTGATATCTTCTTCACGTGACATTTTTTGGATGTCCGTTTTTTGTGAGTAAAACTATTTTTTTCTTTGTATTTTGATTATTTTTTTCTTGAAAACTGTTTGTTACGAGAAAGTTTTTTTATTGAATACTCTTATTAAATTAAATAAGGTATTAAAGTTCCTCATTAAATTAAAATCTAATTAATTTTTTTTTAAAAAGGAAGAATTGTTTATTTTTTGTTGCATCCTGTCATCTACACTAATTGTTCAATATATTTTTTAAACCTACTTTTGTTTTAATCACAATCCGTGTAATCTAATTTTTTAATAAGATTTGATTAATTGAATAAGTTTATTTGTTGTAAATATATACCCTTTTAACAAAAAAATTTGAGTTTTTTTAACAATAAAAAATATTACTATACGTTAAACTTTTTTTATTTTGTTAACATTTTTTGTTTGTAAAATTGAAAAAAAGGGGCTTCAAGTTGTTGACTGTTTTGATTAGAAGTTTGTTTTAACATTCAAAATTTATAATAATTTTTTTTATCATTAGCACAATCCTTTTTCTTTTTTGGTTAAGTTTCTCATTCTTTTAAACAAATATTTTTTTGGTGTTTAAATCCCATCTTATACCAACATTATCTTAGTTTTGTTATTTATTATTGATTGTGTTTCTTTGTAGTTAAAAATGATTTTTTATTAATTATAATTAACCCTTAACGTAGTTTCATCTTACTCTTTCGACTATAGCCAATCGCACCAAAACTTTTTTTTGCTTACTCTTATAAATTACACCATCTCATACGAACTTAAACTTATTTCATTAGATTCAAAATGACAAGCAAGACAATTGCCACTGAGGTGAGAAAAATTGAGTACCTTTACGGTACTAATTATGAATTGTGGAGTAGAAAGATCCACTATGGCCTGTTGCATGATAGCATACACTCCATCATAGATAAACCCGACCCAACCTTATCTGAAAATCCAACTATGTAGGAAATTAGATCCCATGAAAAGCGGGAGAAATCGGATAATAGGACTAGGAGCTTTATTTTGACCCACATGGATTTGAACCTGGATCGAGTCTTTGAGGCTTGCGAATCAACTTACGAGCTTTGTACTGCAGTTAAGGAGAAATATCACTCCAAATCGGAAGTGAGCGTCCATCTTCTTCTACACAAGTACAATTCGTGTCGAATGAAGGAATCTGAAAGCGTCCTCGAGCACGTGAACAAGATGATCGTGATAACCAAGGATCTTGCAACTACTGATTGCGCAATTCCGGAAAGGATGCAAATCGCAGCCATACTAGGAAGTCTTCCACTGTCATTCGACATGGTTGCCACATCGCTGCAGATGAATGGTAATATTAAGTCCGTGATGGGCCTGGCTGCATAGCTGGCAGTTGAGCAGGACATCTCTAAGAAAAGATCAAAAGCTGAGATCTTTGAGGTCGAGGAAGAAGAAGAAGCAAATGCCGTGCACACGAAGAAAAAGCTGGGTACTTCAAGGCAAATTTCAAGGGAAAGAGTGGGAAATACCCATGTGGCTCTTGCTACAGTTGCTGCAAATATGACCGTTTCAAGGTCAATTGCCCCAACAAGAAAAAAGCAGGAAATTCCAAAATGCCTAAAAACAAAGGCAAGAAAAAAATAGAATTCGCGACTGTCGTGGAATGCAATTCCGTCATTACGGATAATGAAGGATGGTGGATCGACTCTGGAGCAATCAGACACATCGCGAAGATGAAGGAGGGCTTGGTGGACTTCAAGAAGCTGAGCAAAGGAGAACAAAGGATCTTCATGGAGAACAACACCTACTTGGATGTGGAAGGTGTTGTGACATACATACTTGACCTAGGGGATAGCATTTTGTTACTGATCGATGTACTATATACCCCAGGGATACGTCGGAACTTGATTTCTATCCCAGTGCTGCTTAAGAATGATTTTGAAGTCAGCTTTTATAATAAACATGCATCTATAGGCAAGAATAAGAAGGCCTATGCGATGGGAAAGTTTGTGCCCGAACATGACCTATTCTGTCTTCCTGTAATAAACTGTAGTGAATCAATGAATGTCTCTTCTAAGTAATTCTTGTGTTGTTTGTCTGACTATGACTTGTTGCATATGAGACTGGGTCATCCAGAAAATTCTAAAATAGATCAAACGATTAAAGTAAATCTGTTGCCTAAAATCACAGGTGCAAGGACATTTCCCTACGAACACTGTCTGACAGATAAAATGATGAGAAAACCCTTCTCAACCAGAATTCGATCTGCATAGTTACTAGGTTTGATCCATTCAGACATATGTGGACCATTGAGTGTTAGCACACATAGAAATAAGGAATACTTTATAACATTCATCGATGACTACTCAAAGTTCTCCTATGTCTATCTCTTAGGAAGAAAGTCGGAAGCACTTGAAATATTTAAGAGATATAAGATGGAAATGGAGACAAGATTTGGAAAACCAATCAAGACCCTTAGGATAGATAGAGGTGGGGAATATACCTCAAAGGAGTTTGAGGATAATTGCATTCAGACATGCATTCGTAGGCATACTATAATGCCCTATACACCACAACAGAATGGTGTAGCAGAAAGGAAGTATCAAACCTTGATGAATGCAGTAAGGCGTATGCTTTCACACTTAGGACTCTCCAAGAGATTCTAGGGAGAGGTAATGTCGACTGCGAACTATATACAAAACAAGATTCCCACCAAGTCCGTAGAATAGACGCCATATGAAATATGGAATGGCAGAAAGCCTGAGTTGGGCCATCTTTGGAAATGGAGATGTGTTGCACATGTTCTGGTACCGAGTCAGCTTAGGGACAAGCTAGACTTCAGGACATTAAAGTGCAAGTTTATTGGCTATAGTGAGAATTCTAAAGGATATAGGTTCTTCCATGAAACTAAAGGTCTGATCAAAAGTTGTGATGCTATTTTTCTTGAAATTCATCAAGAAAAGGAGCACGTAGAGGAATCAGATCCTCTGATTGTCCTACAGCATATGACTTGATCGTCAGACAAGACTTGGGGATGATATCGATCATCCAAATATAAAGCACGGACCTATAGAACATGATGATCCTTTGAAGGAAGTGGGTGGACCCACACAACCCACGAGTATAATCAGCAACAAGAGACCCAGAACACGGTCCGTATGGATGGAAGATTACCATTTCTATGAATTTGAAGTATCGTATTACACCGTGGACGATGATGTAATGGATTGTACAGATCCCATATCCTTTGATGAAGCTATGGCTTCGTTTGAGTTAGAATCATGGACGACCGTCATGAGGGATGAGTTGGACTCAATCGAGCGAAATAGTGCATGGGAGTTACGCGATATGCCAGAAAGTAGGCAATGCATAGGATGTAAGTGGGTATTCATGAAAAAGTACCGAGTTGACGGTACTATTGACAAATACAAAGCCAGATTAGTTGCCAAGGGTTATACTCGACAAGCTGGAATAGATTTCCAGGAAACCTACTCTCTAGTGGCTAAGTTTGCATCCATTCGGATGATCATAACTATAGTCGCATATATGGATTTGGAATTGTTCCAAATAATGTGAAGACAGACTTCCTTAATGGAAAATTAATAGAGGAGATTTATATGCGACAACCTGATGGCTCTCAGGTTGAAGGTCGGGAGAAAAGGATTTACAAGTTAAGAAATCGTTATATATCTTGAAGCAGTCTTCACGGCAATGATATCTCAAATTTCATGAGAAAGTTATCCAATTTGGATTTGTTGCAAATAAATTGGATAACTGTGTGTATGTCATGAAGAGTGGGAGCAGGTTTGCAATCATGTCATTGTATGTGGATGACATTTTGCTCGCAGTCTCATGTAATGACATACAAATGCTCAATGACATCAAAAAGAAATTGAGCAATGAATTTGAAATGAAGGACATGGGCGAAGCATCCCATGTTTTTGGAATTCAAAACAAGAGACATGGACTCAAGGACATTGAGCTTTAATTGGGAAAGATATTTGCATACAGATTTAGAATGCAGAATAGCACTCCGGCTCCAACACCACTTGTGATGGGAAAGAGGCTCATCAAGAGTTAGTGTCCCAGAAAGGAGCAGAAACCTTTATACGTATCATATGCATAAGCGGTGGTAAGTCTAATGTATGCAATGATGTGTACTCGATCAGACTTAGCCTATCCAGTAAGCTTAGTCAGTAGATATCAAAGTAATCTCAGTCCAGCACATTGGGAAGCTGTAAAGAGGATTCTTCGATATCTGAAAGAGACAATACATCTGAAACTTGTGTATCAAGTAGAATCGCTTGAAGTGGTAGGATACTCCGATGCCGATTTCAGAGGGGATGTGGATGATAGAAAATCCACATCAGGTTACCTGTTTGGTGGTGCAACCGTTTCTTAGGGTAACAAGAAATAAGGATGTGTATCTCGACATACACATGAGGCTGAGTACATAGCACGTAGCATGACCACCACTCATGCTGTATGGATCATACGTTTTCTAGAGAATCTAAGCCTCGAATTGGTCAAAAGACCAATTGAAATATATTATGACAATCAAGCTGCGATAATCTTGATCAATAGTGGGGCTAATAGTTCAAACGGAAAACACATTGAGATCCAATATCATTATATAAAAGATATAGTGTGGAAGCAAGAAATCACGGTAACCTACTGTTTAACCCAGAAATCGGCGATTTTAAGTTCCACACAAGGCGGGAACTCAGTCGCTGAATCGACCACGCAAAATTCGGATTAAAACAACAATTAACCCACAACAATCAAGTAAAGAAGTGAAAGTGAATGTGCGGAGTTAAAATTTATTATAACTCTACAACAAAAATGTGTATAGGTGCAAGTATGTGTAGAGGTCGAACACAGGGAGCAGAAAGGATAGATAGGGGCAAAATTGCTCAAAAGTGTGTGAATGTGATCAAATGTCTACTATGCTATTTTTTGTGGGTTTTTAATTTTATAAATTTTATAATTTATTTTTAATTTTATATTTTTGAATTTTGATTTTTAATTTTCTGATTTTATATTTTTTATTTTATATTTTTATATTTTCTTTTTCAATATTGGAATGTATATATAATATAAGAAAAGAGGAAAGAGGGTATTTATAAAAATAGTGAAAATGCTCAAAAATTAGGAAATGAAATGTTTTTGGTATTTTTATACTTTTCTACCGTTTTTGTGATTTTTGGGGAATTTTCAGAATATTTTTGGTATTTTTTTAAATGTCAAAATAAGGCAAACAGTGAAGAAAATCAAGGTCTGAAACTAAAATGGAGAAATAAAATGGAAAACAGTAGCACAAATTCTCCAATGCAATTTTCACTTAAATATAATGAAACAAAGAAAATTTAGAGACAAAGTTTGTATTTTTAGGATTTTTGAGGAATTTTTAAGATTTTTTGGAAGCTTTTTAGAGTGTTAATATTTTAGGAGTTTTCTTTTAAAATTTTTTAGTGATTTTTTGTTTGAAATTAAAACAAACAAAAATATGCAGAATATGTTTTGTTGTGATTTTTCTGATGGGTTTTTATATTTTTTATGGATTTTCGAATGCAAACAGTGCTGAAAATGGCTATTTTTTATTTTTAATAAATATTAAAATGCAATAAATATGAAAAATAAAAATATGATGTTGAACTACTATGCAACAGAGATCTAGTATGATTTTTGTGGATTTTTTTAGAGTTTTAATGATGCACGAAATAAATAAAGCAAGCACACAACAATGCAAGGCCTGGCAGGGGCGTAAATGTAAATGTCAAAACATCCAGGAGTTGGAATGTAAAACTTCCACAAACTATACAATGCAACAAAAATATTTATGAACAGAAATGAAATAAAGGAATCCCCAAGGGCTATGTTACAAAAATGCCAAAGGCCCACGTGATTAACACGTGCGCCACTGGCAAGGTCTATTCCGTAATATTCCAAACTTGGGGGTGATTACGCAAAAATGCCAAAGAAAAAAAACTACTGCAATTGAAAGATTAAATATTACTTGCTAAATACAAAAATGCGGGGGTTATGACTGCAAAATACCCCTGCTAGGCGCGCATCCAACGGCTGCAAGGAATTCACTTAATGCCTCGTGGCAGCCCGGCAAAGCCCGATACCCCTTGGGCTTTGAACGACCCAGATTAGTTCTTGAAGCCACGATCTGACGGCTGGAGGGGCACGAGATCCGACCGACGCCTGTGCTTCATGAAGAACTCGGCCAAGATCAACGGCCCCGGAGATGCCCGGAAGAACACGATGAACTCGCCCCTTTGGCGAGTTTGATTCGAGTGCAGCTCTCCCCTCTGAATGCCTGGGAGCCCGCCGATGGCTCCTACTTGCTCCCGACGTGATTCCTCAACAGAGAAGCCCCGCAAAATGGCCAGGCGCCACCAGAGGAAGTCCGACGACGCGCGGCACCTGGGCTTCCTCCCAATCTTCGAAAACCCCCTGCATACGTGTTTTCTAGTTGTTTCCTGCAGGGAAAATATTAGCACAAAATGCGGAACTCAAGAGAGCTCCTGGAGGTGGATTGGATGTGGGGGTTGCTAGGTGAAGTGGGGCGGAGGGATGGAAAATGGTGGCTCACCAGCGTGAACTCCGACGATGGGTGAATGAAGAGATCGAAGCGCAATAAACACGGATAAAAAGAGCATAATAAACGTACAACCTACAACATGTGAAAGACAAAGAAAAACGGAATAAAACTACCTCTATTGGTTGAGAAACCAAGAGGAAGGGGTACCTCACGGCCGCGTGGCCGGAGATGGGCTGGAGCACCGCTTTTCTTCGCCAACCGCCTCCACGAGAAGGCCGGAGAGGTCCTGTCAGTACCTCAATCCAGGACCTGCAAGAAGAAGGGGCTTGGCTAGGGCAAAACGGGTTCAAAGGCGGGAGGAAGGTTTTGGGGCGTTTTTGAAGGATGGTGAACAGGGCTCCTTGATCGAGGCGTATCGGGAGATGCAACGACCCGAAGGTTGAAAAAACACTTGGGCGAGTATGCCCTATGGTAGGACTACAAAAGTCGTGAAGACTTCGACATCAAAGGATGAAAGACGTGATCTCCAAAAATCAGAGAAAACGCCAAAAAATGCAACTCTGACAATGAACAGGCTGGGGTCAGAGAGTTGACCGTGGGTCAACTCTCCAGCCCCCTGGTTGGTCCACGTGGACCAACCAGGAAAAAGCCTGAAAAAATGCATTAAAAAATCTTTTTAAAATAGTAAATGAATTAATTATTTTTTGGTTATCTAATAAAAAAGTATTTATTTTTTATGAATTATTTTATTATGAATTTTATTTATTTTTATAAGATTAATAATTATAAGTTTCCTTTTATACCCTTATAGGTATCTATATCTATATATTTAAGTCTTTAATTTTTATTTTGTGTATTTTAATTTTATTATTTTTATTTAGTATTTTATAAAATTATAAAATACTTTTACACACATAATTATATTTTTATTTTATTTTTCTTAAGTGTTTTGTATATTAAATAAAATAGAAGTAGGCATTGTATAGGTGTAAGTATAGGTAATATACCTAGATATCAAATATGTAAGTATTTTATTTTGAGTTTTATTTAGGTTTTTATTCCAATTTTAATGTACATAATTATTATAAATAATATTTACAAAATTACAAAAATATAAAAATATATAAATAATTAATAAATAATAAAGAATATTTTAATCTGTACAATTATACAATGTGGGTCCAAAACTCAACTTTCAAACCGTAGCTCCGCCAAATGCGAAACCACTGCCATTAAATAGCTTATTTTATTCTATATACAATTAAAGGTGAGTTTTATGCATTTGGAGTTTTCATTTGTGAGATACGGGTCTGGGAAGTTGGGATTCTGGAATTTTATTCAGACCATAACTTTTTATCTGTACAATATTTTTTAGTGAAATAAATTTTGTATTTTTCTTTAGGGTTATTTACACCCATAACCCTGAGTAACTTCGTAATTACCCTAAGAGTCCTCCATAATCACGAATTACATCCAAAACCTTGACTAATGATTAACTCTTACACTCATAACCTCGAGTTAACTTCTATCAAATTTTCCGTTAAATATGACGGTATCCGTCAAATATTTTACATTTTAAGCCCTCTAACTTTCTATTATTTACAAATGGATCCCTTCCTCTTCCCGATTACCTCCGCTCGCAGAACCTCCTCCTTCCCTTCCGCCTGCAAGCCCCCCTGCTTCTTATGTCCGGCCGCAAGTTCCAGCTCCCACCCCTCGCAAGCTCCAGCCTCCTCCAGGCCAGCCTCCCCGCAAGCTCCAGACCCGCCCAGCCTCCCAGCACGTGCAAGCTGCAGCCGCCCCCCCTCCCTCGCGTGCGCGCCCACAAGCTGCAGCCTCTCCCCCGCGTGCTCGCCCGCAAGCTCCAGGCCCCCACCCTAAGCGTGCCCGCAAGCTGTAGAACACCCCTCCCCCCTCAAGCTGCAGTCGGCCCTCATCCCCCGCACACGCCCGCAAGCTGCAGAACCCCCCCCCCCCTCAAGCTGCAGTCGGCACCCATCCCCCGCACGTGCCCCCGTCGTTGCGCCCGCTATCTCCAGACTAGCGCCTGCGCGTGCCCACAAGCTGCAACCGCCCCTTCCCACGTGTGCACGACCGCAAGCCCCATGCCCTCCATCCCACACGCGTCGCAAGTTGCAGCTGCCCCCTCCCCCGCGTGCGCGCCCGCAAGCTCCAGGCCCCCACCTTGCACATGCCCACAAGCTGCAGAAACCTCCTCTTCCCCCGTTGCACCCGCAAACTCCAGACCCCCAACCCGCGCGCGCCCGCAAGCTGTAGCCGCCCCCGTCCCCCGCGCATGCGCAGCAAGCTCCAGGCCACCCACCCCGCGTGGCCGCAAGCTGCAGCCGCCCCCCTCCCCCGCGTGCTTGCAAGCTCCACGCCCCCAGGTCGGATCTCTCCCTTGCGCGCACCTCCGCCCACCTACCCCTGTCGCTGCCTGTCGCCCCACCGCCTGAGCTCCACGATCGAACCACCTCCTCCTCTTCTTCTTTTATTTTTATTTTGATTAATATAAGCGGTTAGATCAGAGATTGTGTTAGATTAACTCGGCTCTCTGGTTGAGTTAACGAACTAAAGTGACGGAAGGTTATACATGTAAAACGGCACGGTTATTCAGGGTTTTCGATGCAATTCGTGATTATGGAGGGTTTCTGGGGTAATTACAAAGTTACTCAGGGTTATGGGTGTAAATATCCCTTTTCTTTATTTAATTAACTACAACTTTCATGTACAAAGTTTCTTTTTTTGATGTATAAAAAGTGGAACCAAAAATAGGTCCCAAAATGAATAAAGATTGGATAAAATAAAAGGTGTGTTTATTGGTATTTTGGCCCTTATCTCCCCATACATTATTCCTTGTCAACCTAGTCATCGAGATGCCTAGGTCTCGAGGTTTTGGGTCATAAAATATTTACAATATTTTATTTTTTTTCTTTTCTTTTCTTTATTCTATAATTTTGGCTTTAAAAACCGCATTTTATACAATATTTACACAATGATGCATGAATGCTAAAATGTATATTTTAAGCCTAATTATAGGCATTTACTAGGGTTTTTAAGGCCAAAATGATAGAATAAAGATGATGAAACATAGATTCATCATCCCCCTATACTTGCCTTTGCTAGTCCCTAGCAAACACTTATGCAATAAGTGCAGAAAAAGAATAATAAAGAAAAGAAAAAGAAGAAAGATGGACTAAATTTAATTGTCAAATTTGTCTTCACAAAATCAAAGTTTGGAGCTTAAGTCGGACCTTTGGAATTATAGTGCGGGCGGAACCTTAATGAGAACCGAATTTGAAATCCAACAGTCCCTGAGAATCCCAAAACTCTGCTCAAGTCTCCTTAATAGTCAGGTCAGAAATATCTCAATTCATACGCAAACTCTTACGACTATGAATCTGACTCGTAAAGTGTAAGTGATGGTGGCTCTCCCCAACTAGAATGGCAAAGAAACTGACTTCTCCAGTATGACAACCCAATGATTCCCCAATCCAACAACTCCATCCTCGAGGAGCGGGGTATTCCCTTCTAAGTTCAAGTGGCAACCAGCTCAAGAGGAGGGGTGAAGAGAAGAATGGACGGTAGCCAGTGTAGCTACCTATCCTGGGATGCAAGACCAGTGTAGTCAAGTCATCCAGCTGCAGGCTCACATATTTTACTTTGGAACTCAAGCTTGCTTATTGACTTTACAACATATGTACATACTTTGGCAGGCATTTTATTTTTGTACAGGCTTGTCTTCCTTTTTTTTCTTTTTTTTGAAATACTATTCACAGCAGCATTTACATAGGGAGTTTTTTCCTCTTGAGCCAGTAGACTATCCCTCTTTTGAAGCTTTATTGCAACCCACAGTCTCCTGTCTTTAGACTTCCTAATCACTGGACGGGTTGGGATGCACTTCCCTCCCTAGAGGAGGACAAATGTTTCCACTTGTGTGCATCTCATACCGGCAAATCCAATCCCCTCACCACTCCAACTGAGTTGAGCCATGTGAAAGGTGCAGATGTCCAAGTTAGGTCATTATCAACAAGAGTCGTGCGTATGCTCCGAAATACTCTACTTAGGCAGTTAAGAATCCATTGAACCAAGTCCCGTGATCCTCAAAGAATTAAGTCAACTAGACCTGAAGTACCTCAAACCCAGTTCCTATAAGGTTCCTGTTATTAGGTAGATTTTAAGGTCCAATCAAGCTCCAATCTCCGGATTTTATTTAGACTCGTTCAACTATCAACTTCAATCCGAAAAATGCTCATGCCATGCAATGCAATGCAGAAAATATTTTTGTGATGCAATTTTCAAAGATTTTGAACCTTTTTATGGATTTTTTTGAAATGATGATGATGCATATGCAGATGCATTTTTTTGTCATTTTCAAAAAGATTTTTTCAAATGTTTTTGGATTTTAATTTTGCAAATGTTTTTGGGATTTTTGAAAACAAAAATATTTTGGCTGAAAACAAGGTTAAAAATATGTACACGGGAGTGCTTCTTATATTTACAAGAAGTGGATTTTAAGAATTTACAAGGGTAAGTGATCAATTTTTATAGGTATATATAATAGATTTTGGTGAGATGTATGTATTCCTCAAACTTATTTGACACAAGATTTTCACACAATTTTTGAAAACTATAGTCCAAAATAGTTTTTACAAGTATTTTACAAACATGTACACACATTTGAAAATCATTTTGCAAAGGTTTTTTCAAACAGTATAGATAGATTTTTCAAAATATTTTTACAACCATTTTTCAAACCATTTGCAACCCATTTTTCAAACATTTTATTTCACACAAAGAAAATGAATTTTTCAAACCACACATTTTTACAAAGGTTAAAAACATGTAACAAAATATTTTCAAAATAGTTTTCAATAGATGTTCACAAAGATTTTCAAACTATTTTTCAAATATTTTGCAAAAAACATTTTCACCTGATTTATTAATCAGTTACTACAAAAAGAATTTGAGGAATAATCACATCTTTTTATTAAGGATTTTTAATGAATTTTAAAGAATAACTAGCCATATTTATTAGTAAAATACGAGAGTACGAGTTATGGCTAAAGTATATACGTAGTATATACGACCCCCTATACTTAGCTTGAGCTATGTCCTCATAGATCAGAGAGAAAAGAGAAGACATAACTCGTACTGAGTATAGATAAGTCTAAAGAAGAAATGAATGATTCAATGAGAAGTTGACCGTCCCTCCTATACTTAAAATCAAATAATCCTAAGTATAGCAGACTGTACACAAAGCAGGGAGGATCAAGGGTGAGAATGAACAGATCGTACTCACATTGTTACCCCCTATACTTAGGGTAAGATAACCCTAAGTATAGACAAGAAGAGGAGACAATGGAAAGGATCAAAGAATGGAAATACTCGGGGTGCACACCCCCCTATACTCAGGACAAAGTACGTCCTAATTATAGAAAACTGTCTACAAGGGGCGACACCTTTTTGATAGATACAGAAGATATAAAAGGAAAAGAAGAAAAGAAAAAAAGAAGAAAAGAGATCAGAGTGGAAGAAGATATCGTGAGAATGTACACACCACTCCCCCTATACTTAGGGTAAAAGAATCCCTAAGTATAGGCAATAACAGGAGTGATGAAATGGAATGAAGAACGAACACTCGGCTCGTCCACCCCCCTATACTTAGGACAAAGTACGTCCTAAGCAAGGCAAACACGAGGAATGGGTGGACGAGCAAAACGGAAGATAGACAGAGATACATGAGAGAGAATATACAACATAGATGGATGTACAGATGATCAAGAAGGTTGAAAGCGAACCTTCTTGCGGGACCGCTGAGGAATAGATCTAGTATGGTGCAGGTCGACATCGGGGTCCACAGTGGACGGAAGCCGATCAGGGTCGACAGGGAGTGTATCCTCAAAGGCCCTAGGGTGTGAAGGCACAGATGAATCAATGAAAGAAGTACGACTAGGTCCGGCTTTAGGTGTCTCGCTAGTATCAAAGTGAAATGGGACGAACTCATCCTCGTGGGAAGAAGTGTACTCAGAGTCATCCTGCGAGGTGTCATCCGGGTCAAAACCAAAAGGAACGAACTCATCAGTGGAAGTAGTCGAGCTCTGTTCGTCCTCAACAATCTCAACCGGATCATCTTTCTCATCAAAAGGCTCGAAATTCCGAAGAAAAGCAACTAAATCAAATTCGACCTTTGGCTCATCAGTATCTAAGTGGACAGGAGCGGACCCATCAGTGGAAATAGTTAAAACATGTCCGTCCTGTCTAGTCTCTACATCTGCCCTCCGCTCAATGGTATCGATCGTGTAAATCCCGCGGATGTCATCAATACAACGCCAAGTCCCAGAAGAAGGAACTCCGAGGTCCATGCTTTCCGAGTCTTCCTCAACAGGAAGGAATTCTCAGGTCTCAGTGGAATCCAATAAGCAGCAAAATTCTCTGATAGTATCATCAAGGTCATGGTCCTCGAGGTCAACCAAGATAGGTGAGGGCGCATTTGGTGCAGGTCTCTGGTCGGCAGTGGGTGCGGTGATCAATGCTTCGCTCTCGTCAGCAGGACGGAAGCGAATCTCTCCTGATCCGTAATCAATCACGACCCTCACAGAGGCGAGGAATGGTCGTCCCAGGATAATTGGAGAGTGTTCCCAAGTGGAGGTCTCCATGGGCAATACGACAAAATCAACGTGATAGATCATGCCCTGAATCGAAATGACGACGTTTTCAAGGATACCCTTCGGCCTCTCGATGGATCCATCAGCAAATTGAACGATCATCCTGGTTTTCTTTAGAGGCCCTAAGTAAAGAGACTGTACCAATGAGAAGGGTATGATGCTAATAGACGCACCGCCGTCAAGGAGAGTGTGATTACATGTGTGGTCAGAGATGGTGCAGCTAATGAAAGGTGTGGCAGTGTTCCTCTTCCGAGGAATGGGACAGTGTGTGATGGCATGGGCAGTGGCCATGGTCAAAATATGACGCTCAGATCTGCTCCTTCGCTTTCTCTTCTTATGAGGAGCAGATAAATCGGTCATGGCCTGCTGAAGTGGGGGCACGGATGATGTCCTGAATGGTAGCCACCACTTCAGGTTCAATCAACATTTTTTTGAATTTTTGGACCTCCTCCATACAAGGGAGGAAGTCAGAATCAACATATACACGGGGCATGCCAAGAGCAGTCTGTACAACGGCATCCTTGGGGTCAAAGGTGGGACAGGGTATGAAAAGCTGTGTGGTTAAAGGTTCTGGCAAGTGGTACCTCTCCTCACAGTTCGAATCAATCGTGTGTCTCCCGAAATCTTTTTGTGTTTTTAAAATTTTCTCATTTTTTGTGTTTTGGGTGATTGCAAGCTCTCATGGTCATCCTCAAATGAATCCATATCCTCAAAGAATGGAGCGACATTCTGGTTCTTATTTAAACTAGGAAGATCGGCAATCCTCGAATTCATATGCTCCATCATCTGATTCAAAGTCTCAAGTGGGGATACCATGAAAGGTGACTCCAAAATCTCAGGATCGGGTGAGTCGAATGTGGGTTGTGGGTGTGTGGACAAAAATCACATTCCGGATCAGGATACTCAAGGAAGAGCGGGTTGTCGAAATGTGAGGGTGATGGTGGTGGAGATGATTGGTGAAAGTCAAGTTCCGAATCCTGTAATAGTGGGTTGTCGGGTATGTACAAAAATCAGGAGCAAAATCCTCCTGGAAAAAGTGAGGTGGACTGATGAATCCATATTTCATCATCTTTATTCTATCATTTTGGCACCAAAAACCCTAGCAAATACCTGTAAATAACATTAAATATAGCATCTTAGCATTCATGCATGTGCATCCCATTAGTATATAAAATACTGTAATTAAAGCCAAAATTATAGAATAAATAAAAAAAGGAAAAAGAATAAAATATTGTAAATATTTTATGACCCGAAACCCCGAGACCTAGGCATCTTGATGAATAGGTCGACAAGGAATAAAGTAGGGGAGATAAGGGCCAGATACAGTCAAAATACTTATACCTATTAATTCATTCTTTATTCATTTTGGGGCCTATTTTTGGTTCCACTTTTTATACATCAAATAAAGAAACTTTGTACATAAAAGTTGTAGGTAATTTGTAAAGAAAAATACAAAAGTGATTTCACTCAAAAATAATGTACAGATAAAAAGTTATGGTCTGAATAAGAATCCAAAATCTCAACTTCCCAGACCTGTATCTCACAATAAAACTCCAAATGCAGCAAACTCACCTTTAATTGTATATATAATAAAATAAGCTATTTAATGGTGGTGGTTTCGCGTTTGGCAGAGCTACGGTTTGAAAGTTGAGTTTTGGACCCTCATTGTATACTTGTACAGATTAAAATATTCAATTTATTATTTATTCATTATTTTTGTATTTTTTACATTTTTATAATTTTGAAAATATTACTTATAATATATTTGTATATTAAAATCAGAATAAAAATACAAAAGAAATCCAAATAAAAATACTTGTATATATCATATATACAGGTATTATACCTGTACCCATACCTATATAACACACTCTTATATTTTATTAAATATACTAAACAATTCAGAAAAATGAAATAAAAATATATTTACATGTATAAAAGTATTTTATAATTTTATAAAATAATAAATAAAAATAATAAAATTAAAATACACAAAATAAAAATAAAGTAATAAAATACATATGTATATATACCTATATAGGGTGTAAAAAGTAACTTGTAAAAATAAACCTCATAAAAATAATTAAAAAACATGATAAAATTCTTCATAAAATAATAAATATTTTTTATTTTATAACCATAATTTAATAAAATCATTTTCGATTTTTTATTGAATTTATAAATCTTTTTCAGGACCTTTTTCCTGGTTGGTCCACGTGGACCAACCAGGGGGCAGTCACAGTTGACCTCGATCAACTGTCTGCCCTAGGCCCTGTAGCTGCTGTCAGACCTTGGTATGACCCCCTCTTTGTCGATTTTTCTAGCCTCCATCTTGCACTTTTTGAGATTGAGTCCTTCATGACTTTTGTCTCTTGATTCTTGGTCTATCACGCCCTTGCGTTTTTTTGGGGGACAGAGCCATCGATTCACCAGATCTGGCTAGATCTTTGGAGCACCTTGGTCATTCGGTAAACCAACATATATGGAGCCCTCCACTTTCCATTCGAAATCAAGTCCCTTCGGTCCACCCCTCTCCGCCTCTCTTGTGCTCTGAAGCTTCCTGGAGGTGACAGCTCCACCGCGAGCTCATCAGCCAAGGCGTACGAGGTCGAAGGCGTCTCCACCACCTCCTACAACTCCGGCGGTCGAGGTTCTTTTCTTCCTCTGGCTCCGTCCATTGAGGGCCTCCTCCATTCTATTTTTCATTTGCATTTTACTCATGTTAGCTCTAGGAACGAAAACCCAAAAAAATACCTAAGGATTGTCGCCTGAATCGACTAATCCACCAACTTGGCCGGAGCGCACCTCCGGCCATTCACCGATAAGTCTCGTTACGCATCACCACCACCATCTTGAGGTCCAGGCATTTTGCCCTAGACCTCCTAACTTGTTTTGTAGGTCTCAGCACTCTGATTCGCACCTGGAAGCTATTTTGGAGCTTCGCCGGAGTTCGCAAAGCCCCCCAGCTCCGCCGGCTGCCAACAAGCGCTTCGGCCGTCGCCGAGGTCTTTTGAAGCCTCCAGGAGGAAGAGGAGACCCTCCGGAGTCTCCACGTCCATTTTGAAGCTCCATCGTCGCTGGAGGACGGAGATCTTGGACGGCGAAGCTCACCCTCGCCGGCGTTCTTCGCTGTTCTTGGTCCTAGCCTCGCAACCGTCGGATCGTGGAGGTCTCCCAGATTGCACAGCGTCCGTTCGATCTTCCAACGCCTTGACCGTCCGATCTTGCGAGGATATCTGATTTCGGTCGTGCATCGTCGAAGCGTCATCGACCGTTGGATTCACGCCACGTGTTTAGGTGAAGATCTGCAGCCGTTGGATCCGTGCGCCAGGGGTATTTTGCTCCTTTTACCCCACGCATTTTGTATTTATTATTTAGTCCTTAAACTTTCATCTTTAGCGTAAAAACTTTGTAATATTTGCATGTAAACCCCTCGTCTTTATTTTATTGGCATTCAGGTCCTGCGCCACGTCACCTCACGTGCCTGTGCGCGTGAGGGGGTGGGCATTTTGCAAGGGCCCCTGGGGTTTGGTTATTTCACTTTAGTCCCAAAATCTTGTTGAACAATGTAAAACTTTGGGATATTTTTCATATGTACCCGGGAAGTTTTTGAATATTGCAACTAGGACCCTGCCAGGCGCATGTATAACACGTGTGGGGTGTGGGTAAATTGTATCGATACCCTTCTGGGTTTTGTATCTGTTATTTAGTCCATTAAATACAAGTTTAAGAAGGATATTTTGTGGAAATTTTGCATGCCTGCCCCTGGTTGTTTATTTATTTGCATTTCTACCCCTACCAGGCCTAATTAATTTTTGCTTGCTTGATCTATTTAATTGGATCATCATTTTAAATCGAAAAATTTTCAAAAATTAAACTTAAGCTCCTATGTGATCGTGCTTCCACGTCATATTTTTAGTTTTTGATTTTATTGCATTTTCATATTTATTAAATATCAAAAACTCCCCATTTCAGCACTGTCTAGCTTAGAAAATACCAAAAAAATATTAAAATACCTTAAAAAATTCCAAAAAAATTGCTGTGTATTTCAACCTATTTTAGTGTCAGTCGAAAAACCACTAAAAATCTCAAAAGAAAAACCTTAAAAATTCGAAAATACTTGAAAACATCAAAAAAATCTAGAAAATTATAGAAAACTCTAAAAAATGCAAACTCAACTTCTTTAGTTTCCTCTTTTTATCCTCTTTATTTTAAAAATATTTGGAAAAATTTTGTGGATGTTTGATATTTTTATCTTCCATTTTACCCCCAGCCAGTACCTAAGTCACTGTTTTGATTTATTTCAGTGTTTAAAAATAACAAAAATATTTTGAAAAATACCCAAAAATCACAAAAACAGTAAAAAATTATAAAAATACCAAAAAGATTTTATTTCTGATTTTTTGGCTATTTTTACACATTTTTATAAATATTGTATCGCCTCTTTTATTACCTTGTTTATAAATTCCATTATTGAAAAAGAAAAAATATATAAAATATAAAATATAAAAAATCAGAAAATTAAAAATCAAAATACAAAATTTAAAATTAAAAAAATTAAAAATTAAAAACCCATAAAAAATATATATTTGCTTGCATAGTGTAGACATCACTTCACTTTCACTCACACACACACACTTGTGCATCTACCCTGCTTGCTCCCTGTGTTCGAACTCTCTGCATACTTGCTTGCTATACATCTTTTGTGCAGAGTTAAAAAATTTTTAGCTCCACATTTATTTCTTGTTGCTTGATCTATAGTGTGGGTTAATTGTTGATTAATTAGGGATTTTTAGCGGTCACCGCAACGACCCTTGTGTTCCCGCTTTGTGTGGAATACACGACCCTAGAAATTCCTAGTTATCAAATGGCGCCGTTGCCGGGAAGCAACAGCGCGTAGATCATTTTTGCTTTGTGTTGTGATACGTGTCTACATTTTTGCTTTCTTTATTTGTTCACTTATTTGATCTTATTGCTTGACTTGTCTAATCACTCTTCCTTGTTGACTTTGTGCGAGGAACCGCAGACCGAGGGAGACACGTCACTCGAGGCGCCGACGCACCCACGTGAAGCCGGCTCTAGCCCACCTAGCACCAAGGATACGAGAAGAGAAATTTTGAACACCACGCTCCACTTTAGTTGCATTTTCTTTTATTGCATTCATTTTTGTAATTCAAGTGAGAGAGAGACTCTATTATTGTAATAATACAGGTACCCCCGGACATTTAGACTCTCGAGCGCCTCATTTCCAAGTGATTGTTCACTTGGGGGCTCGTCGCGGCTTTTTCGTGTTTTCTTCGCATTCTTTTTATTTTGTTTTCCGGTTTTGTTTTCTTTTTTTGTGTGATTGAGCCCCTAGTTTTAGGATTGCTTGCGATAGACTAAGGCCAAATACTTAATATTTTGCATGCACCTATAGTCTCGTTTGGACTTAGTCAAATTTTAAACAGTTGAGCATCACCTTCAATCTGTCGCGCCGCGAGCTCTCCCTGCCAAGCGCTTCTCCTGAACTCGATTTGTCGAGAGGAGGAGGGGTGAGCCTAGACCGGACTCTAGGATTGGGGATTTGTGATCAACTTGTGGTTCTTCACGCTAATAGAAATTTCTAAACTTAGGACGATTTCATCGGCTTTTGCATTTGCATATAGATAGGTTTCAATTCTATTGAGCATCCTTGCATGTAGAGTGCTGGAGGCAAGGTGAGCATTTACGCTTTAGCATCCATCATTATTTGCCGCTTGCATTGCTTTTCCGACTCTCCCTCTGATTTTGCCAGCCTAGGTGCTCAAAGGAATTGACTCCCTGATAGGATCGTGCATTTCATTAAAAATCCAAACAAGTGATAATCAATAAAATTGGGACTGCTAATATTACTTGGCCCTAAAATCCACCAAAAAGAAAATCTTCTCTTGGGACGAGTAATCCCCTCATTGTCTTCGTTTTACATTGCTCGCGTACACACTAAGGTTAGAGCCCAAACTCCCATTCAGCCTCCTAAGTGTTTGCGTAATATTTTGACTTCTCACCTAACTCTAAAACAGACAAGATAAAAAGACCGAATTTTTCGATCTCTACCGAGTGAGTAGGTGAATTGAGGGTTTGTATTCTTTTTATCTTTGATTGTGATTGTTTTGTGTGTGTCCTAGATCGCTTCCGCGCATTTGCGCCTTTCTTCTTCACTCTCTTGACGTGACCGTCGTGCTCTCCCGATCATTTCCTTTTGATTTCGAGATGGACCCATGGAGTACATTTTATCCGGACTATACGGATTCCTCGCTCGCTCCAGCCGGTCCACCTCCCTTTTATCAGGAGGACCCGCCTCCTATTTTTTCTGATTTTTGTACATATACGCCTCAGCCGCAGTATCAGACTTCGGACTTCTACCCACCTCCACCTTCGCCTGTATATTATCCACCTCCACCTTCACATCCACCCGAGTCTGACCTGATGGAATCACCTCCCTTGATCTCTATGAGTGATATCTTGAATCGGATGACAAAGCGCATTGATTTGATGAATGATGATCTTGCTTTCTTGAGGAAGAATAAGATTAATGCTCCTTTCGTCGGAAATACGGCTTCACTTGTCGGTGATCATGGGAGCTTGCAATCGCCCAAAATACAAAAAAATGAGTAAAATTTAAAAATACAAAAAGAGTTCGGGAGACACTTGGTTGATTCATATTGTGAGGAGAGGTACCACTTGCCAGATCCTTTGACCACACAGCCTCTCACACCTTTTCCCACCTTTGACCCCGAGGATGCCGCTGTACAGACTGCTCTTGGCATACCTCGTGTATATGCTGATTCTGACTTCCTCCCTTGTATGGAGGAAGTCCAAAAATTCAAAAAAATGTTATCTGAACCCGAAGTGGTGGCTACTATTCATGAGATTATTCGTGCCCCACTTCAGCAGGCCATGACCCAATTATCTGCTCCTCTTCCCAAGAAGAGAAAGTGGAGGAGCAGATCTGAGCGTCACATTCTGACCATGGCCACTGCACACACCATCACACACCGTCCCATTCCCAAGAAGAAGAACACAACTACACCTTTCATCACTTGCACCATCTCTGACTACACTTGTGATCGCACTCTCCTGGATGGCGGTGCATCTATTAGCATATTACCCTTCTCACTGGTACAGTCTCTTCACTTAGGGCCTCTAAAGAAAACCAGGATGATCGTTCAGTTCGCTGATGGATCTATCAAGAGGCCGAAGGGTATCCTTGAAAACGCCGTCATTTCTATTCAGGACACGAACCACCATGTTGATTTTGTCGTGTTGCCCATGGATAGCTCCACAAGAGAGCCATCTCCAATCATCCTGGGATGACCATTCCTTGCCTCTGCGAGGGTCGTTATTGACTATGGATCAGGAGAAGTTCGCTTCCGTCCTGTTGACGGGAGCGAAGGGTTGATCATCGCACCCACAGTTGACCAGAGATCTGCACCTGATACACCCTTACCGATTATATCTGACTCCGAGGCATGTGATCGATCTGATGATATTAGAGATGTTTTCTTAGCAAAACCTGATGAGACCCGACGAATCCCCCAAAAGGGGAGGAAATCGGAAAGCATAGACCTCGCAGTTCCTCCTCCTGGTGTGTGGCGATGTGTTGATGAAATCCAAAGCATTTATGTGATTGATCCATTTGAGCGGAGGGCAGATACCAAGACTAGACAGGACTGACCTGGTTTGAACACTTCCACTGATAAGTCCGTTCCTGGTCACTCACAAGTAAAGATGATTGAGGACGTTTATGATGTTGCCCATTATTTTGAGAGACCTCATAAGGAAACAAATGACCTAGGTAAGACTAGACAGGACGGACCTGGTTTGACTACTTCCACTGATAAGTCTGTTACTGGTCCTTCACAAGTAAAGATGATTGAGGTCGGTTATGACGCTGCCCATTATTTCGATAAATTCAGACCTCTTGTTGAAGACAAGGATTCAGGTGAGAGTCTTGAGGACGAACAGAGTTCGTATACTTCCACTGATGACTTCGTTCCTTTTGATTTTGACCTGGACGGGATCTTGCAGGACGACTCCGATTACACTTCTTCCAAGGATGATGAGTTTGTCCCATTCCACTTCGATATCTGCGAGACTTCCAAGGCCATACCTGACCACACTTCTTCCACTCACCAGTCTGTGCCTTCACACCATAAGACCACCAAGGGAGAACCTAGCCATACTGCTTCCATTGATCAGTTCGTCCCTTTCCGATTCGATTCCACTGAGGGCCTTCACCGTGTCGACCCTGATCGGCCTCCGTGCACTGTGGACCCTGATGTCGACATACACCATATCAGATCTATCCCTCAGCGGTCCTGCAAGAAGGTTTGCTTTCCACCTTCTTATGATCATCCATTTATGTTGTAGATTCTCTCCAGTCACTCTCTGTCTATCTTCCGTATTGCTCGTCCACCCATTCTCGTGTTTGCCTTACTTAGGATGTACTTTGTCCTAAGTATGGGGGTGGACGAGCCGAGTGTTCATTCTTCGTTCCGTGTCATCACTCTTGTTGTTGCCTATACTTAGGGCTTCTTTTACCCTAAGTATAGGGGGAGTGACGTGCACATTCTCACGATCTCTTATTCCATCTTCAGATCTCTTTCCTTTTCTTTTCTTCTTTTCTTCTTTTCCTTCTCTACCTTCTTTTTGTATAAAAAATGTGCCACCCTTGTAGATAGTTTTCCATACTTAGGACGTACTTTGTCCTAAGTATAGGGGGGTGTGCACCCTGAGTGATTCTATTCTTTTCGATCCTCTCCATTGTCTCCTCTTCTTGTCTATACTTAGGGATATCTTACCCTAAGTATAGGGGGAGACAATCTGAGTACGATCTGTTCATTCTCACCCTTGACCCTCCCTGCTTTGTGTACAGTCTGCTATACTTAGGATTATTGTCTGCTATACTTAGGATTATTTGATCCTAAGTATAGTGGGGACGGTCAAATTCTCATTGATTCATTTATTTATTCTTTAGACTTGTCTATACTTAGTACGAGTTATGTCTTCTCTTTTCACTCCGATCTATGAGGACATAGCTCAAGCTAAGTATAGGGGGGTCGTATATACTGCATATATACTTTAGCCATAACTCGTACTTCGTATTTTTCTAATAATATGGCTAATAATTCTTTAAAATTCATTAAAAACCTTAATAAAAAGGTGTTTTGTTCCTCAAATCCTTTCTGTAGATACTGATTAATAAATCAGGTGGAAATGTTTTTTGCAAAATGTTTGAAAAATAGTTTGAAAATCTTTGTGAAAAATCTATTGAAAACTATTTTGAAAAATATTTTGTTACATGTTTTCAACTTGTGTAAAAATGTGTGGTTTGTAAAATTTCTTTTCTTTGTGTAAAATAAAATGTTTGAAAAATGATTTGCAAATGGTTTGAAAAATGGTTGCAAAAATATTTTGAAAAATCTATATATACTATTTTGAAAGCCTTTGCAAAATGATTTTCAAATGTGTGTACATGTTTGCAAAATGTTTGTAAAAACTATTTTGGACTATACTTTTCAAAAATTGTGTGAAAAGCTTGTGTCAAATAAGTTTGAGGAATATATACATCTCACCAAAATCCATTATTTATATATGTATAAAATTGATCACTTGCCCTTGTAAATTCTTAAAATCCACTTCTTTAGATATAAGAAGCACTCCCGTGTACATATCTTCACCTAACTTTTAGCCAAAAACTTTTTGTTTTCAAAAAAATCCCAAAAACATTTGCAAAATTAAAATCCAAAAACATCTGAAAAAGCTTTTCGAAAAATACAAAAAAATGCATATGCATCATCATCATCATCTTTTCAAAAATCCATAAAAAGTTCAAAATCTTTGAAAATTGCATCACAAAAATATTTTCTGCATAGCATTGCACAACATGAGCATTTGTCGGATTGAGTTTGATAATTGAACAAGCCTAAGTAAAATCCAGAGATTGGAGCTTGATTGGACCTTAAAATCTACCTAATAACAGGAACCTTATAGGAACTGGGTTTGAGGTACTTCAGATCTAGTTGACTTAA
Source organism: Ottelia alismoides (assembly GCA_037367405.1). NCBI lineage: Eukaryota > Viridiplantae > Streptophyta > Magnoliopsida > Alismatales > Hydrocharitaceae > Ottelia > Ottelia alismoides. The sequence continues at coordinate 777,392 of JAZKJV010001716.1, forward strand.
TTCTTTGAGGATCACGGGACTTTGTTCAATGGATTCTTGACTGCCTAAGTAGAGTATTTCGGAGCACACACACGACTCTTGTTGATAATGGCCTAACTTGGACACCTGCACCTTTCACATGGCTCAACTCAGTTGGAGTGGTGAAGGGATTGGATTTGCCGGTATGAGACGCACACAAGTGGAAACATTTGTCCTCCTCTAGGGAGGGAAGTGCACCCCAACCCGTCCAGTGATTAGGAAGTCTAAAGACAGAAGGCTGTGAGTTGCGATAAAGCTTCAAAAGAGGGATAGTCTACTGTCTCAAAAGGAAAAACTCCTTATGTAAATGCTGTTGTGAATAGTATTAAAAAAAAGTGTTCAGGCATGTACAAAAATAAAAAGCCTGCAAAAGTATGTACATATGTTGTAAAGTCAATAAGCAAGCTTGAGTTCCAAAGTCATATCATGTGAGCATGCAGCAGGATGACTTGACTACACTGGTCTTGCATCCCAGGATAGGTAGTTACACTGGCTACCGTCCATTCTTCTCTTCACCCCCTCCTCTTGAGCTGGTTGCCACTTGAACTTAAAAGGGAATACCCCGCTCTTCGAGGATGGAGTGATTGGATTGGGGAATCATTGGGTTGTCGTACTGGAGAAGTCAGTCTCTTTGTCATTCTAGTTGGGGAGAGCCACCATCACTTACATTGTACGAATCAAATTCATAGTCGTAAGAGTTTGCGTACGAGTTGAAGTATTTCTGACCTGGCTATGGAGGAGACTTGGACAGAGTTTTGGGATTCTCAGGGACTATTGGATTTCAAATTTGATTCTCATTAAGGTTCCGCCTGCACTAAAATTCCAAAGGTCTGACTTAAGCTCCAAACTTTGATTTTGTGAAGACAAGTTTGATAATCAAATAAAATCCAAGTTCTTCTTTTTCTTTTCTTTCTTTTCTTTTTGCACGTATTGCATAAGTGTTTGCTGGGGACTAGCAAAGGTAAAGTATAGGGAGATGATGAATCCACATTTCATCATCTTTATTCTATCATTTTGGCACCAAAAACCCTAGCAAATACCTGTAAATAGCATTAAATATAACATCTTAGCATTCATGCATGTGCATCCCATTAGTGTATAAAATACTGTAATTAAAGCCAAAATTATAGAATAAATAAAAGAAAAGGAAAAAGAATAAAATATTGTAAATATTTTATGACCCGAAACCCCAAGACCTAGGCATCTTGATGAATAGGTCGACAAGGAATAAAGTAGGGGGAGATAAGGGCCAGATACAGTCAAAATACCTATACGTATTAATTCATTCTTTATTCATTTTGGGGCCTATTTTTTGTTCCACTTTTTATACATCAAATAAAGAAACTTTGTACATGAACGTTGTAGGTAATTTTATAAAGAAAAATACAAAAGTGATTTCACTCAAAAATAATGTACAGATAAAAAGTTATGGTCTGAATAAGAATCCAGAATCTCAACTTCCCAGACCTATATCTCACAAATGAAAACTCCAAATGCAGCAAACTCACCTTTAATTGTATATATAATAAAATAAGCTATTTAATGGTGGTGTTTTCGCATTTTGCGGAGCTACGGTTTGAAAGTTGAGTTTTGGACCCTCATTGTATACTTGTACAGATTAAAATATTCAATTTATTATTTATTCATTATTTTTGTATTTTTTTACATTTTTATAATTTTGAAAATATTACTTATAATATATTTGTATATTAAAATCAGAATAAAAATACAAAAGAAATCCAAATAAAAATACTTGTATATATCATATACACAGGTATTATACCTGTACCCATTCCTATACAACATACTCTTATATTTTATTAAATATACTAAACAATTCAGAAAAATGAAATAAAAATATATTTACATGTATAAAAGTATTTTATAATTTTACAAAATAATAAATAAAAATAATAAAATTAAAATACACAAAATAAAAATAAAGTAATAAAATACATAGGTATATATACCTATATAGGGTGTAAAAAGAAACTTGTAAAAATAAACCTCATAAAAATAATTAAAAATCATGATAAAATTCTTCATAAAATAATAAATATTTTTTATTTTATAACCATAATTTAATAAAATCATTTTCGATTTTTTATTGAATTTATAAATCTTTTTCAGGACCTTTTTCTTGGTTGGTCCGCGTGGACCAACCAGGGGGCAGTCACAGTTGACCTCGGTCAACTGTCTGCCCTAGGCCCTGTAGCTACTGTCAGACCTTGGTATGACCCCCTCTTTGTCGATTTTTCTAGCCTCCATCTTGCACTTTTTGAGATCGAGTCCTTCATGACTTTTGTCTCTCGATTCTTGGTCTATCACGCCCTTGCGTTTTTTTTGGGGACAGAGCCATCGATTCACCGGATCTGGCTCGATCTTTGGAGCACCTTGGTCATCCGGTCAACCAACATATATGGAGCCCTCCACTTTCCATTCGAAATCGAGTCCCTTCGGTCCACCCCTCTCCGCCTCTCTTGTGCTCTGAAGCTTCCTGGAGGTGACAGCTCCACCACGAGCTCATCAGCCAAGGCGTACGAGGTCGAAGGCGTCTCCACCACCTCCTGCAACTCCGACGGTCGAGGTTCTTTTCTTCCTCTGGCTCCGGCCATTGAGGGCCTCCTCCCTTCTATTTTTCATTCGCATTTTACTCCTGTTAGCTCTAGGAACGAAAACCCTCAAAAATACCTAAGGATTGTCGCCTGAATCGACTAATCCACCAACTTGGCCGGAGCGCACCTCCGGCCATTCACCGACAAGTCTCGTTACGCATCGCCACCACCATCTTGAGGTCCAGGCATTTTGCCCTAGACCTCTTAACTTGTTTTGCAGGTCTCAGCACTCTGATTCGCACCTGGAAGCTATTTTGGAGCTTCGCCGGAGTTCGGGAAGCCCCCCAGCTCCGTCGGCTGCCAGCGAGCGCCTCGGCCGTCGCCGAGGTCTTTTGAAGCCTCCAGGAGGAAGAGGAGACCCCCGGAGTCTCCACGTCCATTTTGAAGCTCCATCATCGTCGGAGGACGGAGATCTTGGACGGCGAAGCTCGCCCTCGCCGGCGTTCTTCGCTGTTCTTGGTCCTAGCCTCGCAACCGTCGGATCGTGGAGGTCTCCCAGATTGCACAGCTTCCGTTCGATCTTCCAGCGCCTTGACCGTCCGATCTTGCGAGGAGATTTGATCTCGGTCGTGCATCGTCGAAGCGTCATCGACCGTTGGATTCACGCCATGTGTTTAAGTGAAGATCCACAGCCGTTGGATCCGCGCTCCAGGGGTATTTTGCTCTTTTAACCCCGTGCATTTTTTATTTATTATTTAGTCCTTAAACTTTCGTCTTTAGCCTAAAATCTTTGTAATATTTGCATGTAAACCCCTCATCTTTATTTTATTGGCATTCAGGTCCTGCGCCACGTCACCTCACGTGCGTGTGCGCGTGAGGGGGTGGGCATTTTGCAAGGACCCCCTGGGGTTTGGATATTTCACTTTAGTCCCAAAATCTTGTTGAACAATGTAAAATTTTGGGATATTTTGCATATGTACCCGGGAAGTTTTTGAATATTGCAACTAGGTCCCTACCAGGCGCGTGTATAACACGTGTGGGGTGTGGGTAAATTGTATCGATACCCTTCTGGGTTTTGTATCTGTTATTTAGTCCATTAAATACAAGTTTAAGAAGGATATTTTGTGGAAATTTTGCATGCCTGCCCCTGGTTGTTTATTTATTTGCTTTTATACCCCTGCCAGGCCTAATTAATTTTTGCTTGCTTGATCTATTTAATTGGAGCATCATTTTAAATCGAAAAATTCTCAAAAATTAAACTTAAGCTCCTGTGTGCTTGTACTTCCACGTCATATTTTTAGTTTTTGATTTTATTGTATTTTCATATTTATTAAAAATCAAAAACTCCCCATTTCAACATTGTCTAGCTTAGAAAATACCAAAAAAATATCAAAATACCTTAAAAAATTCCAAAAACATTACCTACTGTGTATTTCAACCTATTTTAGTGTCAGTCCAAAAACCACTAAAAATCTCAAAAGAAAAACCTTAAAAATTCGAAAATACTTAAAAACTTCAAAAAATCTAGAAAATTATAGAAAACTCTAAAAAGTGCAAACTCAACTTCTGTAGTTTCCTCTTTTTATCCTCTTTATTTTAAAAATAGTTTGTTTTGTGGCTGTTTGATATTTTTATCTTCCATTTTACCCCCGGCCAGTAGCTAAGTCACTGTTTTGCTTTATTTCAGTGTTTAAAAATACCACAAATATTTTGAAAAATACCCAAAAATCACAAAAACAGTAAAAAATTATAAAAATACCAAAAAGATTTTATTTCTGAATTTTTGGCTATTTTCCACATTTTTATAAATATTGTAGCACCTCTTTTATTACCTTGTTTATATATTCCATTATTGAAAAAGGAAAAAATATATAAAATATAAAATATAAAAATTAGAAAATTAAAAATCAAAATACAAAATTAAAAATTTAAAAAAATTAAAAAAAAATAAAAATTAAAAACCCACAAAAAAATATATTTGCTTGCATAGTGTAGACATCACTTCACTTTCACTCACACACACACACACACTTGTGCATCTACCCTGTTTGCTCCCTGTGTTCGAACTCTCTGCATACTTGCTTGCTATACATCTTTTGTGCAGAGTTAAAAATAAATTTTAGCTCCACATTTATTTCTTATTGCTTGATCTATAGTGTGGGTTAATTGTTGATTAATTAGGTATTTTTAGCGGTCATCGCAACGACCCTTGTGTTCCCGCTTTGTGTGGAATACACGACCCTAGAAATTCCTAGTTATCATGGACCAGCTGGAGTGAGCGAATGATCTGCAAAGTCCGGATAAAATACGCTCCAGTCGGCCATCTCGAAACAAAAGAAAATGATAATCGGGAGAGCACGACGGTCAAGTCAAGAGAGTGAAGAAGAAAGGCGCAAATGCGGAAAGATGATCTTTCACACACACAAAACAATCACAACCAAAAATAAAAAGAATACAACCCTCAATTCACCTACTCAACTCGGTAGAGACCATAAATTGCGATCTTTTAATCTTTGTCTGTTTTAGAGTTAGGTGAGAAGTCAAAAATTGCACAAACACTTAGGGGGCTGAAAATGGGATTTGGGCTCTAACCTTAGTGTGTGCGCGAGCAATATAAAACGAAGACAATGAGGGGATTACTCGTCCCAAGACAAGGTTTTTCTTTTTGATCGGTTTTAGGGTCAAGTAATATTAGCAGTCCCAGTTTTATTGATTATCACTTTTTTTTGGGTTTTTAGTGAGAAATGCACGAACCTAACGAGGAGTCAATTTTACTTAGCACCTAGGTTGGCAAAATCAGAGGTAGAGAGGCGGAAAAGCAATGCAAGCGATCAAAATGATGATGATTGCTAAAGCGTAAATGCTCACCTTGTCTCCAGCACTCTACATGCAAAGATGCTCAGCAGAATTGAAACCTATATATGCAAATGCAAAGCCGATGAAATCGCCCTAAGTTTCATAAATTGCTATTATCGTGAAGAACCACAAGTCGGTCACCGATCCTCAAGCCAAGAGTCCGGTCTAGACTCACCCCTCCTCCTCTTGACAAATCGAGTTCAGGAGCAGCGCTTGGCAGGGTGAGCTCGCGGTGCGGAGGCTCGAAGAGGATGAAGCGACTGTTTAAAATTTGACTAAGTCCAGAACGTACTATCGGTACATGCAATGTTGATTAAGGTGTTTGGACCTATTGCTACGCAAGCAATCCTAAAACTAGGGGCTCAATCACACAAAAGAATAAAATCGAAAATCGGAAAACAAAATAAAAAAATGCAAAGAAAACACGAGAAAACAGCTGTGAGCCCTCAAGTAAACAATCACTTGGAAATTAGGCCCGAAAGTCCAGAGTCCTGAGTACCTGTATTATTACAAAAATAGTGGTCTCTCTCTCGCTAAAATTACACTAATAAATACAAGAAACTAGAAGGCTCAAAACTTGTCTTCAGACACTCCAAGTCCTTCTTTGTGCTATACAAAAGCCGCCTCACGTGGGTGCGAAGGTGCTCCAAGAGGGGCTCCTCCCTCGATCCACGTACCTCGCACAAAATCCAAACAAGGAGAGTGGTTAGACAATTCAAATTATATATCAAAATAAAAGAGCAAAAATAAGCAAAAATAAAAACCGCGAAATAGACAAACAATCACAATCACGCACAAACCCGAACTAAGCGCTGTTGCTCCCCGGCAACGACGCCATTTGTTTAACCCAGAAATCGGTGATCTTAAGTTCCACACAAGGCGGGAACTCAGTCGCTGAATCGATCACGCGAAATTCGGATTAAAACAACAATTAACCCACAACAATCAAGTAAAGAAGTGAAAGTGAATGTGCGGAGTTAAAATTTATTATAACTCTACAGCAAAAATGTGTATAGGTGGAAGTATGTGTAGAAGTCGAACACAGGGAGCAGAAAGGATAGATCGGGGCAAAATTGCTCAAAAGTGTGTGAATGTGATCAAATGTCTACTATGCTATTTTTTTGTGGGTTTTTAATTTTATAAATTTTATATTTAATTTTTAATTTTATATTTTTGTATTTTGATTTTTAATTTTCTGATTTTATATTTTCTTTTTTTCTTTTTTATTTTTATATTTTCTTTTTCAATATTGGAATGTATATATAATATAAGAAAAGAGGAAAGAGGGTATTTATAAAAATAGTGAAAATGCTCAAAAATTAGGAAATGAAATGTTTTTGGTATTTTTATACTTTTCTACTATTTTTGTGATTTTTGGGGAATTTTCAGAATATTTTTGGTATTTTTTTAAATGTCAAAATAAGGTAAACAGTGAAGAAAATCAAGGTCTGAAACTAAAATGGAGAAATAAAATGGAAAACAGTAGCAGAAATTCTCCAGTGCAATTTTCACTTAAAGATAATGAAACAAAGAAAATTTAGAGACAAAGTTTGTATTTTTAGGATTTTTGAGGAATTTTTAGGGATTTTTGGAAGCTTTTTAGAGTGTTAATATTTTTAGGAGTTTTCTTTTATATTTTTTAGTGATTTTTTGTCTGAAATTAAAACAAATAAAAATATGCAGAATATATTTTTTTGGGATTTTTCTGATGAGTGTTTATATTTTTTATGGATTTTCGAATGCAAACAGTGCTGAAAAGGGCTATTTTTGATTTTTAATAAATATTAAAATGCAATAAATATGAAAAATAAAAATATGATGTTGAACTACTATGCAACAGAGACCTAGTATGATTTTTGTGGATTTTTTAGAGTTTTAATGATACACGAAATAAATAAAGCAAGCACACAACAATGCAAGGCCTGGCAGGGGCGTAAACGTCAATGTCAAAACATCCAGAGGTTGGAATGTAAAATTTCCACAAACTATACAATGCAACAAAAATATTTATGAACTGAAATGGAATAAAAGAATCCCTAAGGGCTATGTTACAAAAATGCCAAAGGCCCACGTGACTAGCACGTGTGCCACTAGCAAGGTCTATTCCGTAATATTCCAAACTTGGGGGGTGATTACGCAAAAATGCCAAAGGAAAAAAACTACTGCAATTGAAAGATTAAATATTACTTTCTAAATGCAAAAACGCGGGGGTTATGACTGCAAAATACCCCCGCTAGGTGCGCATCCAACGGCTGCAAGGAATTCACTTAATGCCACGTGGCAGCCCAGCAAAGCCCGATACCCCTTGGGCTTTGAACGGCCCACATTAGTTCTTGAAGTCATGATCTGACGGCTGGAGGGACACGAGATCCGACAGACGCCTGTGCTTCATGAAGAACTCGGCCAAGATCAACGGCCCCGGAGATGCCCGAAGGAACACGATGAACTCGCCCCTTTGGCGAGTTTGATTCGAGTGTAGCTCTCCCCTCCGAATGCCTGGGAGCCCGCCGATGGCTCCTACTTGCTCCCGACGTGATTCCTCAACGGAGAAATCCCCGCAAAATGGCCAGGCGCCACCAGAGGAGGTCCGGCGACGCGCGACACCTGGGCTTCCTCCCAATCTTCGAAAACCCCCTGCAAATACGTGTTTTCTAGTTGTTTCCTGCAGGGAAAATATTAGCACAAAATGCGGAACTCAAGAGAGCTCCTGGAGGTGGATTGGATGTGGGGGTTGCTAGGTGGAGTGCGGCGGAGGGATGGAAAATGGTGGCTCGCCGGCGTGAACTCCGGCGATGGGTGAATGAAGAGATCGAAGCGCAATAAACATGGATACAAAGAGCATAATAAACGTACAACCTACATCTTGCGAAAGACAAAGAAAAACGGAATAAAACTACCTCGATTGGTTGAGAAACCAAGAGGAAGGGGTACCTCACGCCCGTGTGGCCGGAGATGGGCTGGAGCGCCGCTTTTCTTCGCCAACCGCCTCCGCGAGAAGGCCGGAGAGGTCCTGTCACTACCTCAATCCAGGACCTGCAAGAAGAAGGGGCTTGGCTAGGGCAAACCGGGTTCAAAGGCGGGAGGAAGGTTTTGGGGCGTTTTTGAAGGATAGTGAACAAGGCTCCTTGATCGAGGCATATCGGGAGATGCAACGACCCGAAGGTCGAAAAAACACTTGGGCGAGTATGCCCTATGGTAGGACTACAAAAGTCGTGAAGACTTCGACATCAAAGGATGAAAGACGTAATCTCCAAAAATCGGAGAAAACACCAAAAAATGCAACTCTGACAATGAACATGCTGGGGTCAGAGAGTTGACCGCGGGTCAACTCTCCAGCCCCCTGGTTGGTCCACGTGGACCAACCAGGAAAAAGCCTGAGAAAATGCTTTAAAAAATATTTTTAAAATAGTAAATGAATTAATTATTTTTTGGTTATTTAATAAAAATATTTATATTTTATGAATTGTTTTATTATGAATTTTATTTATTTTTATAAGATTAATAATTATAAGTTTCCTTTTATACCCTTATAGGTATCTATATCTATATATTTAAGTCTTTAATTTTTATTTTGTGTATTTTAATTTTATTATTTTTATTTAGTATTTTATAAAATTATAAAATACTTTTACACACATAATTATATTTATATTTTATTTTTCTTAGGTGTTTTGTATATTAAATAAAATAGAAGTAGGCATTGTATAGGTGTAAGTATAGGTAGTATACCTATGTATCAAATATGTAAGTATTTTATTTTGAGTTTTATTTAGGTTTTTATTCCAATTTTAATGTACATAATTATTATAAATAATATTTACAAAATTATAAAAATATAAAAATATAGAAATAATTAATAAATAATAAAATGAATATTTTAATCTGTACAATTATACAATGTGGGTCCAAAACTCAACTTTCAAACCGTAGCTCCGCCAAATGCGAAACCACCGCCATTAAATAGCTTATTTTATTCTATATATAATTAAAGGTGAGTTTGATGTATGTGGAGTTTTCATTTGTGAGATACGAGTTTGGGAAGTTGGGATTCTGGAATTTTATTCAGACCATAACTTTTTATCTGTACAATATTTTTCAGTGAAATAAATTTTGTATTTTTTTATTTAATTATATACAACTTTCATGTACAAAGTTTTTTTATTTTAGGTATAAAAAGTGGAACAAAAAATAGGTCCCAAAATGAATAAAGAATGGATAAAACAAAAGGTGTTTTTATTGGTATTTTGGCCCTTATCTCCCCCTACTTTATTCCTTGTCAACCTAGTCATCGAGATGCCTAGGTCTCGGGGTTTCGGGTCATAAAATATTTACAATATTTTATTATTTTTCTTTTCTTTTCTTTATTCTATAATTTTGGCTTTAAAAACCGCATTTTATACAATATTTACACAAAAGCTAAAATGTATATTTTAAGCCTAATTACACGCATTTACTAGGGTTTTTAAGGCCAAAATGATAGAATAAAGATGATGAAACGTAGATTCATCACCTACATACCTACCAGCGACATGTTGACTGATTCTGTAACCAAGGGAATAGCTGCAGAAATATACATTAAACATGTTGGTTTAATGAGACTCAGGAATGTTTGAGTCAAGGAAGAGGTTTCATAGATAATGATCCTCACATGATAAATCTCCATGTATATACTACACGAATAGTGAGAGTATATATGTTTTGACCACTTACGTCAAGTAGGAGATGTAGAAGGCCCGCGTGACCGACATGGTCAAACAACCGCCTCCAACGGTTGCCACGAGGCCGGGTCTTGGGGAAGACTGTAACCGCCGAGCGTGGGGAGGGGGCAGACTTGGCGAGGGGATGTTCACGCCCCTATATATATCTACCTCCACCGGGAGGGAAAGATCATCCAAAGAACCACCTCGCCATAGGGAGCCCTCTCCCATTTCCTATCTCGTTCTCTCTCGTTCTCTCAACAAGAAGATCGACGACGACTTACCTCGTTCGTACACTAATGACAGTTGCATCAGTATTATTTCCTTTAGTGGTTAAATTTCCTTCGTGTCAACAACTAGGGGTGTCATAAACTTCTCAAATTTGATATTCGCTTAGGTTTGGTTCGCTAAAAGTTCGATTCAGATTTAATTCAGAAATAAACGAACCGAACCTGAAAAAAAGTTTATACTTGATTAAATAAACGAACCGAACCTAAAAATCATAGCTTCACTCAGGTTCGACTCGTTAAAAGCTCGATAAACATAAACACATACATATATACATAAACATATTTACAAATCCTTATCCGCATAAGTGGACCTTATACTGAGATAAGTGGATATTTTTCTCAGGATAAGTGAACTTTGTCTAGAGATAATTGAATATTTATGGGATAAGTAGGTTTTATCTCAATATAAACTATCCCAAAATATATAGTCACATTGTGGTTACAACATCCATCATATATGTATCTAGTAATTTTCCATTCTTTATCCTCAAACTAGCAGAACAAGTATAAACCTTACTTATCATATATCTCTGCACTGTTCCTTATCCTCATTTGATTAGATATAAAAATATAATATAATTATACTTTTTTCAAAGAGACGAATCCATATTAATCTTTTTTTTTCAGAAGATGAAGAAGAGTTAGATAAAGAAAAAACTGAATGAATGTTTATTCTAATTATATACACACACATATATTTCTATTTCTTTTCTTTTTTCCCTCTTAGTAGGTCATGGTTGGCTAGGGGGTTAAACCCCTTTTGGAGGGTTTACCCCCACAAACCTCTTTTTTTCTCTCATGTAGGGCCCACTTTTCCTCTCTTTTTTAATACATTAAATAAATCATTTATCTTTTATCTATTCCAGAAAATAATATATTATAGCATCATATCTAGGGATGAGCATGGGCCGGGCTGGGAAAAAACTTTGGGCCTTGGGCCAGGCCTAGGACCGCAAAATTTTTTTTGGTTCGGCCCAAGCCCAGGCCCGACCCAATTACTATGGGCCGGGCTTGGGCCGGGCTGGCCCATCTTAACCCATTGTATACTATTAACTTTGAGTTTGTGTTTAAAGTCAATCTCAATTCAAGTTAGGCGAGCTAAAATTGTTTAAAACATATGCCATAATACTTGTGAAACAACTAAACTCAATTCTACCGGAGATGATTCTCAATTTGTACAAGTCCACTCAATGTTATATACGATAAACGTCTCTCTTACAGAAACTGAAAGAGTGAATCAAGTTTCCACAATTAACAACAATAGGTGCAACGTGCACTACATGTTAAAAAAATGGGCATAATGCCTGTATTGGGTAAAGGTTCAATAATAGAAAATATTCTAATGGAAAAATAAACACTAGAAAAATTCAAGAATAACCACCAGAATCTAAGCCATGGACTAATTAAGAAAAAATAATTCTGAAATGAAATACAATGATCACCAACTCATATGTCCCACACCTGACTTTCTTGATTTATAAACATTGTATGAAGATAGGATACATGAACAGAGTGTGCTTGACAGGTGAGAGTTTCCATACGTGTAGGATATAGGAAGGGTTCGGGCCCTCTTCGGGTCGGGCCCGTGGGCCGGGTCGGGATCGGGCCTAAAAATTGGGCCCAAGCCCGACCCAATGCTCGTTAGGGCTTGGGCCGGGCCGGGCTTTTTGGGCTGGGCTTCGGACTGGGCCGGGCCGGCCCAGCCCAATGCTCATCCCTAATCATATCATCTAAAAAATATAAACTAATCAATTTCTACCTACTTTTTCAAACTCCAATAAAATCACATCACAATAACTACTCACTTTTCCAAAGTTCAATATAATTATATCACAACAAATCCACAACAAATCCACCCCCAGTTTAACCCTCTACCCAAACACCAAAACACAAAAACGGATTACCCCCTATCAGTTTAACCCACCTTAGCCCGCATATCAAACGTATTGCGTTTGGTTGCCGGGTTACCCTCGGGTAAACTGATGGGGAGTAACCCATTTTTGTGTTTGGATAGATGGTTAGGGGTTGAGTGAGTTTGTTGTGTTGTGACTGTATTGAAGTTTGGAAAAGTGAATAGTTATTGTGATGTGATTGTATTGAAGTTTGGAAAAGTGAGTGAAAGTTAAATAGTTTATAATTTTTAGAAGGTATGATTGTATAATATATTATTTTTTGATGGAATAGATGGAAGAGAATTGATTTATTTAATGTTTAAATAAAGAATGAAGAGCGGGACCCACAAGTGAGAGAAAAAGGAGTTTTTGTGAGGTAAACCCCCCAGAAGGGAGGTTAACCCCAATCCAAACATGGACTTAATGAAAAAAAAAGGAGTTTTTTTGGGGTTGTAAACCCCCCAAAAGAGAATTCTCAAATGGCATAGGTGGAAACGACTGCAAAAGGCCTACTCGATGTTAACAGCATTAATGATCAAATGTTCGGAGGAAGGAATCATTAATGATCAGTTGCCGAGATGGTCAAGATATTGATAGCATTTAGTTGCATCATGTTGATAACCTTGTGATCGAGGGACCCTTTCTGATTAATTGTCAAAAAGACGAGCACCACGCGTATATTCCTTGGACCCTGCTTAATCGTATCGTTTAAAGGAATAGTACCACATTCAAGCATGCCCTTTTGTTTGACAAATCGTGGATTTTTGACTAAGTCATGCTCTCTTTTTATAGCACTAGCGAATGGTCCTGGTTCGGCCCTATTCGTTTGGGTCATAAGGAGGAATGGAATAAGGGAAATAAGCTCCCAACACGCTTCCCCGTGATACGACTATTCCCCATTATTTCATCTTATTTCACTCTTATTCCTATTTTTATCCCACCTTACCTACCTTTATTTCACCTTATTCTCCTTATTCTTATCCTCCAGCCGAACGGAGAATAGACCCTTATTCCCCTTATTCTCCATCCTTATTCATGCTTATTCTCCTACCGAACGGGCCCGAAGGGTTGGAGTTGTCGACTTCTGCCCATTTCCATATGATCAAGTATCCCATATGATATTGCTTTTATTTACTGCAATATTCATATGGTTGTCGGATTGTACGTAATATCAGCAGAGTTCAGCACACATTTCTACCGGATCAACAAACATTAAGTCGAATGTGCAGACAAATTCAGGTCTTAAATTATCCATATATCCTTGGTGATCATGTTCACCTTGGTCTCAACCGATCACATATTGTGTTTATGTTGGCACTTACTGCAACCACCTGAGCTGTCTTCTAATGGCGAGACCCTCTCTTCTGGTAAGCACGGGTAGTAGAGATAGTTCGAGAATTCTCTACCATCTTTTCAAAGATGCCTCTGCACTCCTTCAATCTCCATATTCAAATCTTCATAGAAGCTTTGCATCAGCAGATGCTTGATCCCACATGGTTTGAGCGCTTCTCCAAGAAGTCTTTGAACCTCTCTCACGCCTCGTGAAACTGCTCGTGGGATAGTCGTGAGAAGGATGAAATAAGCATTACACATTTGATTCATTCACCCGGATGGATAGAACTTTTGAAGGAAGACATGTCTCAGATTTACCCATTGATTGATCACGCTTCCCAAATTGTTCAGGTATTGAGTAGCCATATCTGATATGGTAAACGGGAAGGCTCGCAGTTTAATTGCTGCTTAGCTCACAGTTTGAATATACAATCTACTCCAAATAAGTTCAAATTGCTGTAGAAATGGAAAGGGTTCTTCTGCAGCATTCCCATAATACTTGGACAGCAGTTGGATAAAGGGAGGTTTCAGGTGGTTGGATCCAGATATGGGTCTCTTCCACTCATGAGTTATGTTAGAAAAGCAGAAGCAGAATTGATAAACAGAGCATAAATATAGAAAGATAAAACATGAAACACTATGATTTTTACGAGGAACCTTACCTACTCCCTAAAGAGCGGGATGAAACCACGGGGGTGGATATTGCATTCCTTTTTCTCAATGGATACAGGAGGTCTGGGGCTCCTTATATAGCCTCCACAGAGTTTCCAAGTCCCTCTACTTGTAGATGTGGGACTAAACTCATGGATGGGGTAAATGGATCCTGGAGAGATCCATTTATCCATCTCCCATGTGATGCATATAACAAACACCAACACTCCCCCTCAAGCTGGAGCATTAAATGCTCAGCTTGGACAAACAGAAAGAAACTCAACTCACGCACATGACACTATAGACAATATCATCTCAACGCGCACAACTGTCGGCTGCCGTCGAGGACGTTGCTTCTCATGTCTTGCATGTGAGGAGGACGAACGGGCTGGAGTGTGAGTCTGTTGAGTCTCCTCATCAGAGAGCATGTACTCTGAACTGCGCATGTCAGAGTCACTGCAACTGAAATAAGTCTCCTCGTCGGAGTACTCTGACCAACTACAATAATGTGGACAACTGCTCCATCTCTGAAAAGGGCCAAACCGGAAAAGGCCGTGGAAGTGCAATCCTCGTCGGAGTCCACTGTCGCTGGAGAATGGAGTATGAAAAGTAGTCTCCTCGTCGGAGAACTGAGTCTCTCCCATCTGGCACATAGAACGGTAGTCTACTATGGAGTCCCTATGATACCACATGAAAACCCCTGCCCACATGGCATAGGGAATGGTCCTCTACTATGGAGTTCCTATGGCTCACATGAAAACTCTGACCGACAAAACAAGAAGAATGATGTGGATCACGATAAAAGATGGCATACATGTGCTCATATGAAAGAAGATCGCATATATGTGCATGTCTGAACTAAAGACTCGGAACCAATCATCGAGTTTGAACCTGCGCATCAAACTGTGGACTCGAAATCTTAACGTCGAGTCCGAACCTGCGTATGGAGAATCGTCATATGTACAACTGTAGAGTTTGGAAACTGGCTGGTCTGGAGAATTTGACATCGAAAGAAGACCTGTGACTCTACATATACTCTGCCTTTCTCCCATACTTGTCGGAAAATCAATATCGACAAAGTTGGGAGAAGATAAGATATTGGGGAAAAAACATAACCATTGTGGCTTTTCGTCATTTTTTTAATAGCCGCCTTGATTTAAAAAAAACACTTTTTTTAAAGCCGTTTCAACATTTTTTGTGTTTTTTTTCAAATTTCTCTCCCTCTTTTTTAAAACATTTTTTATAAGCATTGTCATCATCATTTTTTTACGGCTTTGCAAATCTTTTTTTTGAAAAAAATCCTTTGCGTACGGCTTTTCTTTGTACGCGCTCCTTTTTTTAACATCACAACCCAAAGGGCCCAAAGACTCATCAACTCCTTCTCTCTCTCTTTGTTTTTTTAATACAACCCACATGGCCCAAACCTTTTTCTTCTCAGCCCACGTTGGGCTCATTCTCTCTAACCTTTTTTTTAAACCAATCGGCCCAATTGGCCTCCAATATGTGACTCCTCCTTTTATTATTATTATTATTATTATTATTATTATTATTATTGGAATGCTGCATCCAAAAAGCTAGGGTTCCCTGGGAACCCCTTTAATTTCGATGCCCGCTGCACAGAGGGTTCCCATCTAGGAACTCTTCTTTTCCCTTATGCCACTGCCCCTTGTGGGATTCCCTTGGAGTTGAGGCTGCCGCCCGCGAAGGGGGGGGGGGAGAGGGGGATCCTGGATCGTCCTGCTGCGGGGGGTCTTCGACTGGAGGAGGGAGGCGCGGAACTCGCCGCTCGCGGAGGAGGGGCTCGTCGCGCGAGGAAGACAGGTGCAAAGAAGGGAGATCTGGGATGCGGCGATGGAGAAGGGCATCCCTTCCACCAGGAAACAGAGAGTGCGAGGAGCTGCGCTTCACATGGAGGCGCCGAAGCCCCCATCGCCGCTCAGAGATGTGCGCGTATTTGGATCATGGCTGCAATGGAGTCTGGATAGGGGATTTGCGCAGGAAGCGCGCATGGGAGGAGGAGAAGCCATCTTGCTCCTGGAGGGTGCGTAGAGAATGACTCGAGGTGCGTCGCTTCGCTGGGGATCTGCGACTAGGGAAGATAGGTTGTGGCTAGGGCTTGCTGCATGATGCGGCCTGGATTTCTACGGTGGTGAACTCGACACTGCACGATGGTGTCTCGTAAGATGGGTCGCCCCGGTGATATGGCTTGGAGGCATCTTTGCCTGGCGCTCTTGCTGGAGGTCCCCTTGCGCCGCCTGCAAGAGGGCTTGAGGGCGTTGGGGTTGCGGCATCGGGTGACGAGGACAGACTCGTGCTAGACGATCCAAAAGGAGAGGTCGAGTGCGACCCTCTTGTCGAGGAGGAAATCCACTCCCTCGAGGTGGTAGTGGGGTTTCAATAGCTCTCAGAAGTTGCTGCCGACACCCATGGTGTGCCCCTTGATCGTCTAGGGTTTCAGAAAACCCTACGCAATGATCTCGTTGACTTGGAGAGAGGCCTGAACGTGAACAGATATCAGGGTTCCAGAACTGAACCCTAGAACTTGGATCTTGGGAAAAAAATTTAAAATAATTTTCCTCTCGAACAATCTTTAATATCAAAATCGAATCTCGAATAAAAAAAAGAACACAAAACGCCTCGAGAATCGACCCGCTCTGATACCATGTTAGAAAAATGGAAGCAGAATTGATAAACGGAGCATAAATATAGAAAGATAAAACATGGAACACCATGATTTTTACATGGAACCCTACTCCCTAAGGAGTGGGATGAAACCGTGGGAGAAGCCTTCAAAGGGGCGGATATTGCATTCCTTTTTCTCAATGGATACAGGAGGTTCAGGGCTCCTTATATAGCCTCCACTGAGCCTCCAAGTCCCACCACTGGTAGATGTGGAACTAATCTCATGGATGGGGTAAATGGATCATGGAGAGATCCATTTACCCATTTCCCATACATGTGACACATATAACAAATACTCCAACATGGGAACAGGTCATCTGTTGTAGCATTCCCTTGCTGTAACGCAGGAGATGCGTCGGATGGGAAATAGACGATCCAAATAAGGGGCCGACTATCCCTGACCACCTATTCGGATCGTCCATTTCCCATCCGACGCATCTCCTACGTTACAGCAAGGGAAACTATTCTTTTCCTCCTACTGACGTAGCGACATTGATTGCTACTCATATGCTCCATTTCAGTCCTCAGCTCTGCTTGGATTCTCTCTTGGACTCTTAGCTGTTCAGTCCTCAATCGAAGCTGCACATTGTTTCCTTCATTTTGCCCTTGTTCATTCCCTCGGTTATCACCCATCTCCTTTCTCGACTCTTTTGAATATGATGAATATGGGAACAAGACAATATTCAGCCGATTCTTTTTGGAATGATAATCTAGGTTTATAATTGAATGCTATTATATTTATCGATTGTATGGGTAGATATTTATTGTCTTTTTGGGCTGGCTTATTTTGCCTCGTGCCTGGGTGGAAAACTTCTGATATGTATTGAATATGACATGTTCGAACTGCCTTCTGTTCAATGACTATAAATCTTTTTTCTAAAAAAACATCGGGCAAAAGGGATGATGTGAATTTGACATTTCGAGGATATCATCTTCCTCAAAGAGTAGGTGGGAGTTGAAATGATATGGGTTTGATCAATTCGGAACAGAAATGGAGTGAACTCCGGGTTAAGACAAGAGTCTTCTCGTACCTGTGAAGGAGAGACCAAAGATAAATAGTTGGTGCTGGCGAAGTTCCAATGATTTAACCTGTCAAAATGGCACCATTGCCGATATAATTTACGATTGCATTCACGAAATAGTCAGTGCTGACGAAGTCCCATTGGTAAATGTGTAACAATACTTTACGATTGTATTCGCTATTGTTGATATAATTATTAAAAAATTTCTATATCTAATATATCTATTTTATTTGTAAACCTTCCTAAACATGTACGTTTTAATTAATCTATTAAATAATTCTGTTATTATTCATATCCGATTCGTATTCACATTCATTTTTAAGGATATGGTAACACATTTTTCACATCTGTCAATATCCATATCTGCATTCGTATTCATATCCATATCCAACCATTTTCATCCCTATTCTTAGATGTATAACCGACGATTTGGGTCCTAATCCTTGTGTGCAAACATGTCTCTCTCAACGAATGGTGCCTATAATCCAAATAGAAAACCTACATGTCTCTCTCAACGAATGGCGCCTATAATCCCAATAGAAAACCTAAGGGCCCATTCGGTAGGAGAATAAGCAGGAATAAGGATGGGGAATAAGGGGAATAAGGGTCTATTCTCCGTTCGGCTGGAGGATAAGAATAAGGAGAATAAGGTGAAATAATGGTAGGTAATGTGGGATAAAGATAGGAATAAGAGTGAAATAAGATGAAATAATGGGGAATAGTCGGAACACGGGGAACCGTGTTAGGAGGAAAATGGGGGCTTATTCCCCTTATTCCATTCTCCCTTAACCTCCTACCGAACACGTCCTAAGGGTTCTACCACACTCAAAATAAATAAAAAATGCATAAAACACAAAACTCGTGAAAGAAAAGAAATACAAAGATGAAAAACTCAAAAATCTCCGTGTTCCCGACCACTCAACTGGGGTCGAAACATGTCCAAATAATTTCTAAATACAGTACAAGTTACCTACAATTAGTACACAAAAGAATTGCATTATTGATGCTGAAAGAAAACTAGGTACATAAAACTATGCTAATCTAATATGATTCTCCTCAGCAATTGTTTTGCCTCCCTAAAGATCAGCTCGATTTGTGGCCAACTTGGTTTATTAGGTTTTCGAATTAAGATATCGACCTCGCGAAATTGTCGAAGATAATCGATCTAGAAAATCAATAGGAAAAACTTAATGTAAAGACTATAAATGAGAACCTGGATCAAAACGTGCATGACAAAAATAACCTAATAACCGAGTCGCAATCCTAACCTAGATAGATGTATCTCCTAAGAAATGATGCCATTTTTTATCTATGGTATTCTCTAAGTGTTAACTCAAAGAATTTAACTTGCCAGTTTAGTTTGTGGATTTATTTGGGTAAATTCCTAATGTCTAATTCAAGGATGTAGACATGTGAAGAGCTACATAGATATGTAATTAAAGACAAATGATTAAGTAATCATGTGTTTGTGTAACGTAGGTTCTAGTGTGGTGTTTTTAATAATTTTTGTGATATTTTTAGTTTTTTTTTGTAATTTGTAATTTTTTATTTTTCTATTTGATTTTTGTATTTAAGATTTTTACTTAATTGTTGAACCAGCTAAATTTTTTATAGATGTTTTATCTTTTAATTTTAAAGTTTTTAAAATTAGATAAAACAGGAATACAGAGGTAGAAAGATAAGGTGATTTTTTTTAAAGGATTTTGAATTTTTTAAAAAATATTTTCGAGTTATTTTAAATTTTTTCTACATTTAGAGTATTTTTATAAAAGAATCAATAAAAGAAAACAAAGAAAATGGAAATAGCTAGAGTTAAGTACAAAATAGAAAGCCTAGCATACCTAGGGGTGTTTTTAAAGTGTAGATGACCGTATGGTGTACAAAACGTGCACCATGTGGTTTAGGGTTTTGTGATTTTTTATAGAAAA
Source organism: Ottelia alismoides (assembly GCA_037367405.1). Taxonomy (NCBI): domain Eukaryota; kingdom Viridiplantae; phylum Streptophyta; class Magnoliopsida; order Alismatales; family Hydrocharitaceae; genus Ottelia; species Ottelia alismoides. The sequence goes on from JAZKJV010001716.1 coordinate 797,315, forward strand.
TAAGAAATGTTATTGATATTTTTGGATTTTCAAGGAAGATACGATGAATTTGAATATTCTTTCCGGAGGGTTTATGGGGCTTAGAAGACATATACACTCTCTAAACTTGGAAGTTTTTTTAACAAAGAAATGAAATTAAAATGACTTTTCAACTAAAACTAGATCTTTAAGGTTTTTGACTTTTAGTAAATAGCAAACGGTAAAGAAATGATATTTTTTTAATTAAAAATAGCGAACACAAAAAAATGAGTCTAAGCAGTCAATCATAGGGATGGAAACACGGATATATTCGAATATCCATTTACCGTATTCGAAAAATTATTGGATACAGATATCCGTATCTGAATATTAATCGAATACGGATTGAATGTGAGGTGGAAAAATTTTCCGGATACAGATATGATAATGACTTGAATATTCGAATTCGGATTCAGATATCTGTATACACCATATAATATTATTTTATATATCAGTTAATATAATATAAGCTACAATCTCGTGTTATAATATTAATATTATACATTATATAATACAATATATTAATGATATTGATAAACTTCTGTTTGTTTGGAGATGGGCACAACTGAAAGTTACGAAACTCTATCCCCTTTTTGCTTTCGATCAAGAATGCAGGTCACTTCTATGCTCTATTTTGTCATGATGCAACTTATTTATATTTCATTGTCATTTTTAAAATTATTATGAACTTCGATAATAGTTCAATTCGTATTCATAGGTAGTCTTTATTTAATCCGTATCCGGATTCCATGTTTATTGGACTCATATTTGGATTCACTCTTTATTCGATTCATTGGCTCTTTATTTGATCTGTATTCGGGTCCCTCTTTATTCGACCTGCATTCGGATTCGATAAATATCAAATTCAAATTCGTATCTGTATTTTTAATGATGTGGATTCCTTAATGCATATCCGAATCATATCCGTATTCGTATTTGTATTCAATAAAGATAAAGCGGATATGGATATAGAAATAAACATATTCGATCCTTATCTGATCTGTTTTCATCCCTACTCAATCATGTGCATTGTGATAGTTTCGAACAATAAATAATTATCTTTTTTAAGCAAAGATTCTTCTGATGCAATGCCTATATAATTGAAAAATATATCAATATCAATCAAATATTAAAAAAATGCTAAGGCAATCCTAATTTGATGAACAATAAAATTTGAGGAAACTAATAGTTATTTTATTAGAGAAAAATAGATGATACCTAAGAAATAGAAAGAGCCCCGATCTCCTCGAAACACTTCACTTCAAATATAGTCTTACGTATAAAATTTACATAATGTAAGGGTGAATTATAAGAGTGAGCCGGTCATGGTTAATAGGTTATATGGGTACTTGCTCATGGGTATCCAAAAAATTTTCCAGATTGGCTCGACGGCTGGTGCACGCCTAAGGCTGTGCAGCACATGAGGTAGACTACAATAAACATGACATAGGCCAGTTAAACGTCCATCTAGATTATGTTGTAGACGTTATTGATTACCATCCACCAAATACAAATTTTTTTGCCGATATTTTTTTATTAACGTCGTTATATCATGACCCGAAGTATAAGCCGATACTCCAATCTCCCATGCGTTCTCCTAAAAGTCAATACGGTCCAAATGCCCTAAAACCCAAATGACGCCCACTCATATTCTTCTCTCTGTTCTCGCAATACGCTCTCCCCTTCCCATCCCTTCTCCAGCCGCAAGTTGGCCCTTATCCTGCCCCTACTCGTTGCATCTCCAAAACGCAATCGAGGTCTCGGTCCTTCCCTTGCACCGCAAAGTTCTGCGGGACTACCCAGATCTCATTCTGCCTCACCCGTTCGTCTAACATGAAGTTGTCATTGCTATTGACGATCTAGACTCGAGCACTTCCTCGGACGACGTACAATATGATGTGTGAGTTGATGTTCCATTGCGGATCCATGATTGCATTGTACCTTTTTTTTTGTCATGTGTCATTCATCGATATCGTATAGGTTAATGATACGTCAGAAGAAGGAGGAGGTTTTAGTTTACCTTGTGGAGGTGCCCCTTCCAAGCACTGAGCTGGAGGTAGTAGAGGATGAAGCTTCTGGTTGTTGAGAGAAGTGAGCAGGTAATCCGTATGCAACCATTATCTCCAGCCTCCGCCTCCGCTCCAACCATTATTAGGCACTCCAGGTAATTCGTATGCATACTTTTTCTAGAGTAGTAGTTCAAATTATTGATCATTCAAATCCCTGTATGCATCCGGATGTTTTTCGTATAACTTGGATAATGGATACGAAGTTACTTCAGGTAATCTGGATGTATAACTCGTGAGGTTTCTCGCCTATGCATGTGTTCTCATTTTCATGTAACATGAAATTGTATGTATAAATACGGAGTTACATTCAAGAGAGATTTAATCTCACAAATCTGCATGAATACTTGTTGTATTCCTCATAGATGGAGGATATTTTTAAGTTCAGGAAAATAGGCCCAATATGTATGGTGCTCTACACATATGGTGAATATCATAATCATATTGCGTTTAAGCTTTTTTAAGTGCAACTTTTGAATTGTATTTGATAACCTTTTAAAATTGAATTGCAATTTGTAAGGACCGTCTGTCTTGTCATTGGTTTTTATTTTTTTTGCAATTTATATAGAATTTTTCGTTTGTCATTATTTTATTTTTTTTATTTTTATTTATATTATATGATGTAATTAAACTTTAGATTAATCCAAATACAATATTATGGATTTTAAGTTGTCTTCATCGTTCACATATAGGAAGAAGCAAAAGAAAGATAAACGCAAGAGCAGTCAACCGAAACCCATCTTTCGTAGTTAATCTCAAGTACCACTGACACATGCACCACCATCCGAGCATTTTCATGCACTTATAATGTCTACTCCACTGTACTCAGATCAAAGACCACCTACTTCCCAAAAGAAAGGTGATAAATTTAATTTTTTATCATTATGGTACTTCAATTATTTCATGAATTTTGTTATATTGAATACATTGTGAGGAAGGATAAAGTCAAGATGTATCATATTGGCCAAGCACATAGAAGCTATGGGGCATAAGCGGATTATACGTATCGACCTAGAAGATAGTAGACCACTGGACACCAAGCAATCATGACCTACAACTGATTTGCGGGATAGCGGCAAGACATGATGTCCCACTGATATTAAATATGTATCCATTTTTTAGGGATATGTTAACATAATTTTAATATTTGTATCCGAATTCTTGTTTGTATTTAAAAATGGATGAGGATGTTGCAGCTTCTATATCCACATATGTATCTGTCCTTTTGCATCTCTACTAGGGACCTATCGATGGTCAATGGATTCATTAACCTATATGGATCGATACCGTTTCCATGACCTTCAGGATCCCTCGATGGATTTTTATCCTACATATTCAATAATCATACACTAATATTGGTTAAAATTGATAGGAAGATCGAGATAAATAGGATATGGATCTTTTGATTTTTAAACATACTTGCAAGTTTTGTATTGTTTGGCTTTTTTAGTCATTTCTGTTTTAACACACATCCTTAGTTAATTTGAAATATTAGCTTTAACCATTTTTGTTTCGTTGGGATATATTGTTTTGGATCCATGGATATCTGGGGTAATCTAATATCAAAATAGATATCCATTCTAATAGATAACCATTTTGATTTGAGTCGGTAGACCCATTGATCCGGTGTCGGTTCAGATCGTTCAAGTACAAGTGAAGCGGGTTTTTGCCTCATGAACACCCTTAAGGATGGAGAAATACTACTTGAAAACCTGGGCTTAAATATTTTTGATGGTTGTCCACGGGTCTAATCATGGTCAAATGCAAATGTCGTCGTGGTCAGTTTTTATCAAAAACAACCCGTTCACCTGAGTCCAAGACGTTATAAATGATATCAAAGCAGTTTTCTTTGATAGTATAAATGATTACTCGATGGGACCTAAGCATAGATCGTGCTGCCGCCATTGTTATAATGAGCCACGACCCAAATCACAACATTATGAATATAAATGGAGGAAATTGTAATACATCACCTAAAAAAATGTCATATCCAAAACTCACAAAATGTAAAAGTTGTGATTATAATTACTTGACAACTTAGACTTAAGCATGTTGTTGATTCTCAATGAATCCACTCAAGCTCCTCCTATCCATCCCTCCTCTCTCCGCTTGTAACATAAACACGATCCACGATACTACATATATTGCAATTTTAAGAATTAAAAATAATTTTCAAGATAAATTACATTTGATGTTATACATTAATAACTCAGATGTTATTGGGACGTTTTCGAAAATATTAGTTAAGATATGTAAATTACGTTATTTTGATATGGTATTTCTTTTGTACATGTAGCCAACTACGTATATTGCCCTACGGATTTTTCCATAATTAATTCCCATTATAACATATAAGCTTATGCTGTCTTTATCTATAAGTAATTTTAGTATTTTTTATACTAGTAAGAAGGTGAAGATGGAAGTGGAAAACGAGCTTCACAAAATCTTGGTAAGGAGTTCGGAGCTTTTGCCTACATACCCTCGTTATTATATTAAAATGTACATATCCCATCTAATGCATGCTATTCTATTTCTATCCGGGGAGGGATATGTACGCAAATTCATGTCTAAAAGAAGTGATTCATGCAAATTCTGAGAAATTTTAAGTTTCAGAATCTGTAGAATAAAATTCGAACAGATAACATGTACCACAATAAAAAGATTCCAACACGCTAATAAAATATAAAATAAAATTGAACTGAGAGTGATATGTGTATTTTGGTCATTGGTGGAAGCTTCATGTATTGACCCGAGAGCCGATCCTGTACAGCAGAGGTCTGCTGTAAAGGTAGTCGTCGAGATCAAATGGTTTAGAAAATCATGATTTTTGTGAGCTCTCTCGATGTGAATCGCTCGATCTTGATCCAGCGATTCGGATACGGCTCCTCTTTACAGCATATCTGCTGTACACGAGAGGATCCGCCCTTCCAACTCTTCATATCTTCGTACCCAACTCCCCGCCCATGGAGCCTCCACACACCCCTTCCCCTTCCTCCATCCTCCTCCTCGTCATCGGCCATGGCCAACGACTCCGCATACGTTCCCAACCTACCGGCTGTCCCGCCGTGGCTGAACAAGGGCGACAACGCATGGCAGATGACCGCGGCGACCCTCGTCGGCTTGCAGAGCATGCCGGGCCTCGTAATCCTTTACGGCAGCATAGTAAAGAAGAAGTGGGCCGTCAATTCCGCCTTCATGGCACTCTACGCCTTCGCCGCCGTCCTCCTGGTCTGGGTCGTCGTCGCCTATCGCATGGCCTTCGGCGAGAAGCTCCTCCCCTTCTGGGGGAAAGGCGGCCCGGCCCTCGGTCAAAAGTATCTGGTGAGCCAGGCCTTTCTGCCCGCCACCATGCACTATTTCAGCAACGGGGAGCTGGAGTCGGCGGCCACGAAGCCTCTATATCCGATGGCTACGCTCGTGTTCTTCGAGTTCATGTTCGCAGCAATCACGGTGATCTTGCTCGCGGGGTCGGTCCTCGGGAGGATGAACATCAAGGCGTGGATGGCCTTCGTCCCGCTCTGGCTCGTCTTCTCGTACACGGTGGGGGCCTTCAGCCTCTGGGGCGGCGGGTTCCTCTACCATTGGGGGGTCATCGACTACTCCGGTGGTTACGTCATCCACCTCTCCTCTGGTGTTGCTGGATTTACCGCTGCTTATTGGGTAGACCAATTAAAATACTTTTTTAATTTCTCGTCTATTTTTGTAATTATTGTTCGAAAAAAACTATAATTTTCCGAGCTTTCCACTCTTTTTTTTGGAATTTTGGAGTAATGGTGGAAGTGCGCACAGGTGGGGCCGAGGCTGAGAGGAGACAGGGAGAGGTTCTCTCCGAACAATGTACTGCTGATGCTGGCAGGAGCCGGGCTGCTGTGGCTTGGGTGGTCGGGGTTCAACGGAGGCGCACCATACTCGGCGAACATCGTCTCATCCGTGGCGGTGCTGAACACGAACATCAGCGCGGCGACGAGCCTGTTAACCTGGACGTGCCTGGACGTGGCCTTCTTCGGGAGGCCGTCGGTCATCGGCGCCGTCCAGGGCATGATGACCGGGCTTGTCTGCATCACTCCTGGTGCAGGTGATTGATCGACCATAGTTTTAATCATCAATAATTTGGAAGTATTTCTCAAGGGTTCGTTCGGTTGCGGGGTTGGGCAGAGCTGGGTATTATTCACAGGGCTGGGTGAATAGTAAACTGTGAGGAGAGGATACCTTTGTGAATAGTACTCAACCCAACCCAACCCTGCGACCAAACGAATCCTTAATAGTACTTTATGTTGAGTCCATTAATTTTGATGCGTAAGGATCAACGTATCTTAAAGTCAAGGGTGGGATGGCTGGAAGTTTCCTAATTTTAACTATTTTAAATTAGATATATGAATAATATATTTTAAATATTTTGTGGTATTTCTGGCAGGGCTTGTCCAGGCATGGGGTGCTATCGTGATGGGTATCGTCTCGGGTGTGATTCCGTGGTTCACCATGATGGTCCTTCACAAGAAATCTGCACTGCTCCAAAAGGTAATTACTGTGATTACTATGTTTGATGTTAATCTAATCTGTCAATGTGAGTGGTGCTCAAAACATTTCACAATTTCACATTTAAAAAAATTAAGATATCATAGGAAGCCGTCCTGCTTATTTCCTTGCTTCCACATTTCGCCATCACTCGTCGCCGAAATTATTCCTCACCTAATTGAAGTCGTCCATAGTCTATCAGCATCAAATACGAATAGAATAGGGAGTCGTTGCTATTTGTCGCCGGGACCAATTTCGTCCTAATTTCATTAAGTTGTCCTAAAATCCGAATTAAATTGCGAGATAATATCTAAATAAATCATTGTCGAAGGATAAATTTCATTTATATTACCCTACGGAAACACGTTGTTATTTAATTTTATGATAAATAATATTCGTTGTTATATATTTAATCACTCGAAGTATTCGATCTTGAATTATATGTCCACAGGTAGACGATACACTCGGGGTATTCCACACACACGCGGTGGCCGGCCTGCTCGGTGGAGTGCTTACCGGCTTCCTCGCTGAGACCGAGCTTTGCAACATGCTTCCTCTACCGGTGAGGGGCACCCGCGGCGTCTTCTACAGTGGCGGTGTCATGCAGCTAGTGAAGCAACTAGTTGCTGCGCTCTTTGTCACGGCTTGGAACGTCGTGATCACCACGGGCATCCTCTTCGCCATCAAGTTCTTCACGCCTTTACGCATGACCGACGACGAGCTCATGATCGGGGATGATGCGGCGCACGGCGAAGAGGCATATGCATTGTGGGGGGACGGGGAGAGGTTCGACGCTACGCGGCAGTCGACGACGTACCCCCAGGAGCTGAGTAGCCGCAAGGGGGCCAGAGGGGTGACCATCCAGCTGTAGGTCCTGGTTGATGTTCACTGCTTACTTCCGGCTTCTTTTGTAAGTAATTCGTAAAGGTTTGGGTCCATTATTGCAATGTTCATAGCAATAATATGATTGTGATATTAGCAGAAAAAATACGTTTTTGGATCCTTTGTAAGCAGTGGCTGTCGCAGATTTTAGATTAGAGGGGTACTATAGTGTGTGAATAGATGATGCCAGAAGATAAATAAACAGGTTTTTTTACCCTTTCGCCTCTCCAAGATTGTGAAATTATTGTTACGCCTCTACTTTTTTTTACAATAAAACCAGTGCACCCTCTTTAAACTTCTTATAAGAGTTTTTAGAATAAAATATTTGGTACAACTATAAGTGCAGAAGATGCAATCAAAAGTCTCAGATACATGTACGGGGTGGAGTCAGGAATTTATATAAGAAGAAGATAGCAATCTAATGTGTCAGCTTCTAAAGCATAAGCTGTATGATTGTCCATAGATCAATTTTGTTGTCGTGATATATGTGTATTTGCGTAATATATAACATTTAGAGAGAATTATGTAAACTTTAGAGTAAAAAAACATGTCTGCAATACTAAATATTTGCATTGGATTCGTGGCGATGTAATAATATATTAACATCAAAGTCAAGGTCAATATCATTTTTAAGAGATGATTTTTTTATTAATTAGGATATGGTATAGCTCTCATCCACACAAAAAAACATTTAAATAAAAATTTTATCGAGCACTTCTTATTTTACAATTACTCCCTAATAATTAATAAATTCTATTCTATGCAGAATGAGGGTCATACACAACTTTTGTGCTCATGAGTCGATTTTCATTGACAAATTTATGATTATATCATTCCTTTGCTTGCAAATGCAGTAGTTTTGATCAAATTTAACATAGCAGAAAAACATGTCATACAACCTTAGTAAAGGTTGAGAATCAGAGAAAACAATAAATTTTGTCGATTTTATTTCATTCACCTTTAGTCCTAACAGTTGTGTTTTAAATTGAGAACAGTGAATGTTTTAATTTTTAAAGTAATTTAAAAAACGACTCAGGTTTCAAATCAACTGGGCTATCAATTTTTTTAGTCATAATTTATGACTCTCGGCTTGATTGCCTCCAAGGAGATTCAACAATCGGCACCGCACACTGCTGTACGTATTGCATAGATGGAGATCGAACCACGAGATCTGGACAACTTGATTTGGGGAGGTATTTCGACGAATATCTCATGCCGGTTTGGAGGTGATAGAGAAATCATCATCTTTTAGGATTGCATGGATTTTTGGTTGCTAGTAAATCGTGATACCGATCCCTTTAGAATTTCAACTTCCTACGATTTATGTGGGTGGAAGTTGCATTGTCAAGGATTCAATATGGAATTTATAGAAGGGGATAATATAAAGGAGCGAGAGGGCCTTTACCATTGTTAATATGGGGAAGCAAAACAAAAAAAAAGCCTTGCAACCTGAGGGGCCGTAATTGCTGATAAAATGGAATTCGTCCTATAAAAGTTAGATGACTATCGATTCTTTTCATTTATATATCGATTTTTCTTCTTGTTTAGCGAGAGGATCCTCTGCGGTAGTGTAGTTTATGCAGTAACCGCACGAGCCGCTCGATCTTGATTGAGCATTACACATGTTCACACTTTTTTGTGGATTCCTACTATGCGAATTTGTGCGAGCCGCTCGATCAAAATCGCTGCCATGGTTACTGCAGTAGTAACGATCCGAGCGCTCTTGTTTATCACCCATCTTGTTTGCCATTACTCTCGTTTCGCAGAATAGGGTTTCTAGATCTAAACTCAAAACCATAGACTCGCATGTATGCGCTACTCCAATTACGTTACTTTCGTCCGAGAAAATAAAAACTAGAGGCTGAAGATGTAATGCAAACTCCCACAAAGAAATACTAAAACACGCTTGATACGATTAAGCATTCGGACATCAAAAGGAAAGATCATAACATAGAGGAGCCAATTCTATATCTATACCACCTCCTCATTCACCACAGTTCGCCTTCACCTCGCCACCCTGCCAGCAACAGATCCGTCGGCATGCCCTTCGTGCATGAGTGCATCGCGACCACCGCCTTCCTTCTCCCTCCCATTAGCATCATCTGCTGACTGTCCTCGGACAATGATGACGTCGTTTGCCCAGAGCTACCCATACATCACCGTTGGTGCTTCCTTCAGCGTAAATACCGCCAATATTTGTCGACGCATCGCGCTCGGGTCGTTCGTGGGGGATGTCAGCCGTGGCATCGGGCGTAAGGGAGTAGTGGTAACCGTCATGGTGGTGGAGGAGGCCCCTCTCTGCGAGGGTGGTGAGGTTGTGGAAGAGTATGGCGTTGTGGGTTTTGGGGAAATCGTGTCCACTGTAAGCTGCGGCGATGCGATCGGCGATCTCCTGGAGATGCATCGATTAGCATCTCTGCCTTCCAGCCGGGGCGTTCCTTGCTGAGCACCCCTATGGCCAATAGGATCATCTGCACGTACGTGCAATGAAAGTTACATCCAGATTACAAGAACTACGTGAAGAAGAGAAGAACAAACTCACTTGAATGTAAGTGGGGTGGTCGCATGGAGGAGCCATTGCGAGATGCCGGCGTCGGAGTGATGGGACTTGCGATTGTTTATGGGGTGAGAGACCTCACTTGAAACCTCTCTTCATTCGAACCCCCTGATGTAGTCCTCCTTGTACTGGTGAGAGATACCTCGCGAGAAATCCACCCGCACCCACTACTCACCTTGCACCATTAAGCTGCCCATCTGTAAAACACATCCATAACTATAGTTGGAGGAACGTCGGAAGGAAGCCCAAGAAGGTGGAAGTTCCCATCGCTCTCTATAATAACATATACGTGTGTTTCTCGGTAGCAGTATACAGCCACACTCGGCAGGAAACATATGCTATAATAGGACTGAGGTGCAGTGATCTATTATTATTATTATTATTATTATTATTATTATTGCAATTTCTATTTCAAAATCTAACCTTCATGATTGAATATTATATTAATGCTCTACGTACCGTTCAAATTCCGTTCATATTATAAAATAGCAAATAAGTTTGGCTTTGAACAAAATTTGAAGGATGTCTCAAGTATTGATCTAAGATTGGAATGGAATGGAAATAGTAAAAAAAGGATTACAACACCTGGCTATAACATGCATGCATTTAAAACTTGACGTTAGGTCGATTTTCTACCAAGCAATATAATCATAATCAGAAATTTAATAACATAGAAAACATGGGTTCTGATTAGAATTTGATGGTGTAACGTCCTAGGCTTAAGTCTCTGTTCCGTTATCGAGGAAACTGACCTCAATAACTTGTTGGGTTCGGACCTAAATGAACCCGTTGGCAACCACCCAAAATGTTTAAGCTTAAGTTGGCAAGTAGTAATCCCCACCACTTATAATTCCCAGTGACAGTGGCGGCTGCACGCTCCGGGTAGCCATTTCTTCCTATCTCTTTGTAGGAGTGGCTCCACCTCTCGGGTAACCCTTTCCACTATCAGAGGGAACCCGCTCTAATACCATTTGTAATGTCCCGGGTTGGTCCTGACAACTTATTGGGTTCGAACTCAAATGGATCCGTTGGCAACCACAAAAAATGCTTAAGTCCAAGTTGTCAAGTAGTAATCCCCACCACTTATAACCCACTCTCAGACTTTATGAGTTTTAGATGTGGGACTATCTTTGGGGGTATGGGTGTTACATATGGCTTTAGAAAAAAAGAACTTGTATCAAAGCAGATTTAAATTTGTAAAAAATGTATAGTAGAAGTGGACCTGAAAATATGTAATATCTTCTTTTATAAATTTCTACTCGTAGTAGACATGCAGTATGGTAATGTTGAGAAAATTCAACCTAAGTAAATGAAAATTATACTAGAACTGAGAAATGAATTGAGTAATTAAAACCTTGTTGATCATGGTTCCCTTTTGAGTAACATGAACACTGCAACGAAAGGGGAAAAGCTATTTATAGTGTCGTATTTCTTAATATACTGCTATATCGTCAATTGTTCTATATTTAAAATAACGATATTATTGGTTACGAATTTTTTTGTCTGAGTTAGATGCAAATAATTAAAAGAAACATACCTAAGACAACAAATAATTTGGATATTCATTACCATATCTTCCATTGTCAAACATATAATAACGAATATTATCCGTTGCTCAAATCATCTTTTGTACTTATAATTAGCAACATATGTCATATTCGTTATTTAAGGTTCATATGACGACTTGTCTATTAAATTATTCATTAAAATTCATACTAATCATTGCTAAATTTAGCAAGATTAGAAGAACAAGTCAACAAATAACTTGTGTTATATGATTCATTGCTAGTAATATGACAAATAATACATTATTCGTTGCGAATTTAAAGAAGCAAGTGACAAGTAATATTCGTTGTTATATATATATATATATATATATATATATATATATGGAATTTATCTAGTGAGCCCTGTGCCCATTTGAGATCAGATGAGCCAATGTTTTCATCCTTTAGATCATGATCCAATGATCATATTTTACCTCATCCATTCCCTTTTTTAGCGCCAATCCTTACCATAACAAATTTCCTCCGCATTCTCCTCGTAATAGATTTCCTTTTTTGATTTGCAATTAAGTCTACCCGACATTGCATTGTATTTATTTTTGATATTTCCAAAATCATCTCTGTCTTCCTCTTGCTGCGAAATCTCAAGATCTCCAACAATGAAAGAAGATCGTCTTCAAGTCCTCAATTTGTAAGTTTTTTCATTGCTTATTAGACATTTATTTATTGTTCTTTTGTAGAGCTTGATCGTTTGATTTTTAATTTTTGATTTCAGTTCAAACGCGATGGATCATATGTGACTCGAAATCGATCCTGGTTTCTCAGAAGCAACGATGAACGATGTGTCCTGGATGAATTTGAATCTTGAAAAGATCGTATCAGAAGGAGAGAAGATGGATGTCTTGCATTTGGATTTAGATGGCGAAAATATTATTTTAGAAAAAAATATAATAAGTTATTGATGGCATTTGCATATGTTACTGACAATATATCATGTATTACTTTTCTATTTTATTATTTCTACTAATTAAATTCCATTCATAGTTACTTACATATCTTAAGTTATTTATGTGTGGCTATCAGTAACACTTGACGTATTGCAAGTAATTAAATGGGCTACATAAGTAAAGAAAGTGTGATTCGATAGTAATTCAAAACATAGAATATAATAAATAAGATATAGAGAAGCTTCAGTAACCTGTAACTAATTGTACGTAAAAGAAGATAATGGAATCAGTAAGTTGGAATAATTATAGAAAACCATTCATGTGACCAGTAACTTGTGTATTGCTATCAGTAACTCTCGTCATATTACAAGTAATAAAATAAGTTACCTAAGTGAATAGGGGGATAATTTGATAGTAATTAAAAATATAGAATAAGTAAGATTGAGAAAAGCATCTGTAACATGTAACAATAGTACAATGGAATCAGTAACTTCTACTAGTTATGAAAAAACTCGAGACCAGTAACTTACGAATTGCTATCAACAACACTCTATACATTGTAAGTAATTTAAAAGGTTATATAAGCAAATAAGAGATGCCTCAGTAACACGTAAAATATTAAGTAATTATAAAATCAGTAACAATCAAAATGAGTACAGTAATATGGATATTTGTAATCAATATTTGTTATATGGACAATAGTAATTTTTACCTTCACATTTGAATATAATACTTATCTCACAACAAAAATTACTTGATTTATGAATATGTATTACGTGAGTTACTGATTTCTGTACAATGTAATATTACAAATGTAAATTACTAACAATTATTTTCAATATTACTGATCTCGCAATAAATAATTATTTGAGTAAACAAGTACATTACCGATGAGATTTATAATGACTATTTTTTTGATCCAAAATTAAAGATTTGAATTTATCTTTCCAAAATCGTCTTCCTTTTTTTAAGGATTCAGCATAATTGGAAAAGTTAAAGGCTCAAACATATTAACACCCTCCCAAAACCGTGCTCCTTCGAAATAGACAACCTTTAAAATAGAAGTATACGGGGAGAGCCTACAATTGATGCTCACCAAAACCCAAATGAGCACATGGCTCACTGGATAAACCCTCTATCTATATATATAACTAAAGAAGATATGACCACAAAAAAATTATTCATTGTCTTAGGTCAATTTTCTGATATTGAATGACGTATCCATTATTATGTATTTCAATTTATTTTTATCGTAGTTAATTTTTCAATTTAAATTTAACGACAATTGGTTAAAATTTTGAAAGGTAACAATGAATAAGGGTTTTATATGGATCATCAATAATGATATAACTATGAATATGAAATTTATCGTTAATTTCAAATATAAAAAATAATTTCGTAATGATAATGTCGTCATTATAATTTTAACAATGAATGCTATAGTGATGGGTTTTTAAAAACTTCCATCACTAAATAGTCTATTTTTAATTATATATTGATGATTTTTCCTTGTGAAATAATTTTTTATACTTGAAAATAGTGACGTATTCGTTTTTGTATTATATATTAATGAGGTCAATTTAGCAACATTCATCCATTTTTAATTTTTAAAATATTAACTAATCATCCCTAAAATTTGAACAACTAAATAAGCAACTATTATCTAAAATTTTGAAAAATAACAACTGATAAATGTCGTTATATGGATAATTGCTATAGATATAGAGACAGATATAACATTCGTCTCTAATTTTAATTTCACGTATAAACAAGTTTTCGCATCAAATAATATCGTCATTATATATTTATGAACAGACGATCTAGTTAAGGATTTTGAAAAAAAATATCATTATAACTTATTTTGTTGTATTGTATATGGTATAATCAGCAAAATATATATTTGTCGTAATGTAGAAATCCAATTTGAAACTGTTGTGCATTAATGAAATAATCCGGATATTCCTAGCAAGATGACGAACATCGTCCAGATTTATTAATGGCTTCATAACATTGTAGTATGATTTTGAAATTACCATAATTTTGTGGATCTTGCCAATTTTAAATGCTGTTCGAAATAGTGTTAAAAAATCTGCTATAAAATTCTGAGTCAGACCCGCTGTTAATAGGGATGAAAGAGCATTTTATGATCCTAATGATAAATTTACGATGTCTGTAATTAGAGATAGTGACATATCATAGTCACACCCGCTGTTAATAGGGATGAAAGTGGAAGGTTATTTTCATATTCATATTCGTTTCATCTATATTGAATAATTTAGGAAATCATATCCAAATATAATCGAATATGAATTTGGATCGAATGTTCATCGAATACGAATCCGGATTGAATAAATATCGAATATGTATCAAGCATGAGATGATTCAAAAAAGATAACATTACAATGCACACACTATAATAATCTTTTTTGGAAAAGTAACAAAAGTTATGTAAGGGATAACCCTATAGATATAGTAGTCGAGCGGGTTGAAGCCCACTTAAAGTTTCTCCTACTACGATTCCTATGAAGTTATTGAGACAAAGAAACATAGTAGTTGTCGGATATTGAGAGATGCATGGTTGGATTCAACTTACGTAATATTATATGTATATATGTATGTATATGTACGTATATGCATTAGTATATGTATATATTATTTCATTTTCGGATATTCGGATCTGAATATGAATTTTTTTGTTGCTACCATATTCATATCTATATTTGGATTTTTTTACAATGGTCGATTAGTATTTCAATATGGATATCCATATTTGGTAGTTCTTCAAATATGATAGTCGAATATTCGGATATAAACATATCCATTTTCATCCTTAGCTACTAAGCCAATTTTGAATATATTCTCATGTACTTTTTTATTATAAATTAATATTATAATCCACTTGGAGATTGTTTTAGGTATATTTTGTCGGAATGGATCGTCTGCTGCAATGGAGAGCCAGCAGACTCTGCAGTATCCATTGGAGCCGCTCGATCTTGATCGAGCAATTCACACGATTTTGTACTGTACGAGCTCACAAAAGTGCAAAATCGCGTGATCTCAAATGAGTACTGCTGAATCTGCTAGGCTTCCCATTGCAGCAGACTATCCATTTCCATATCCTTGTCGGGTACGCTCTAAAGCATATAACACCATGTAAATGTCACACGGACCGTTGCTGCCTCCTCCGCCTCCCTCGCCGCCAACCTCCATCTCCTTCGTGGCAGCTTTCCAGGCTCAAAGGACGACCATGGACGTCAGCTCCCAGTCCCACGCTTTTCTTCCGGTGGATGCCCCTTAATCCATCTCTGCTTTAAGATGCGACGCTTCATGCATGTAACTATGTAAGTCGGGTCCATCATGCCTCGAAGCAGAGCTTGCACGTCCAGATCTACAGGATGTGTCATGGTTTCTTCTTTTGTTGTTTGACCCGTCTGTTATGGCCTTCTCCTTTGAGAGCTTTTTCTGTAAATGGACACAATCCACTGTCGACGTGAGATTGTGCCCCCATGACGGGCGGTATTGTCTCCCTCTATGCTTATTTTGTTGTTCCTTTTCATTCCTTCATCTACCATATGCAATGTAACCTTGTTGGGAGCTCTTTGTAGTATATCTTTAACTGGGTAGTCATCACCGTATGTTGCTCAATAATTCAGGGAATTTACTAAAAAAAAAGTAAAACGGAAGGGGATATGCATATGATGCGTTCTTTGGTTGGATCTTATCTGGTGGATGTAAAGGCGATTGTAGTGCTGCTCTTTCAGCTTTATTTTTTATGTGACGGTCGTCGGGGGAGAATCCCTGCCTCGGAATCTGCGTGTAGGTGATCCCCCTTCTGCCACGTAGAGGTCCTTGGCAGAGGCAGGATGGAATCCACCAGAGAGGGATGCGTCTCTTCTTTTCCTTCACGATAAAAAAGATGGTTGGAGCTTCGTTTGCTTCTCTTCATGGAATCCTTTGAGATGTAGGTACTACCTATTTTACGAGTGGTCCTCGGTGGATTTTAAGTGTGGAAAGTGAGACAAGTATGCACGGATAAAGTTTCAATGAAAAACTACTAATAAGTTTTTACATAGAGATTGATGGGAGAGATGGACAACAAGCTGTACCGTCAATCCCTTTCAGATGACAAATCCAATTCTTCGAAATACAACATCTACAGATGTGAGAGCCATAACATTGTTATGCATAAATTTTGGACACTCTTAAGGAACTCTACCGCTTCAGTTGCCAAGAACCCAAAGGTATCAAAATCGAAAGAGAAATGAAAACATGTTGATTTTTTTTAGAGCAAAAGATCACAGTTCATTCATCTAAAAATAAGGAGTTCTTAGTTACATCGGAACATCCCCGGAGTAAGAGGATTAACAACAAAAACGAAAGAAATCCGCATCCAAGAAGCCCCCTAAACAGAAAATATTACACAAAAAAACTGTCAGGATGCATCAGGCATTCCAGGTAGGCAAGAGCTTAGGTAATAGCAAAAAGGAGTGACTTCCAGCACCAAAATGATAAGCGGAATCATCATCGTCACTTGATTTGCGGAAACACAATTCCCATCATCTTCCTGGAAGTTCTGGCCGCAAAAGCCTGAATAGGGGGTATGCACACCGAATGCATCCCAATGCGACCTGGGAAAGAAGATATCAATAACAAAGAGGTCGTAAAGTAAGTAAAAAGGCAAGCTGAATAATGACAACTATAAAAATTTCCATTCAATTACAAGGTGCCATATCAGAGCGAATCTCAGAAATCTTGGATGCTTCAATGATCAGTGATTCCACTTTCAGAATTTTCCCCTCAAGAGCAAGAGCACATCGTGCTTTCCAGATAATCCATAGAAGGGTGGCATGTTCAGCCACTACAGGAGATCGAAGCGTATTAAACACCTTATGAAAGTCAATTTTTAGAATGATCCTCTTTGTCACCGATGGATCCCAATCATTGATGATAACGAAAAAGACCATGAAAGCATCCGCGACCGAGCGATTTTTGATGAATGCGCATTGTGATAGGAGAGTGGATTCGTTCAAAAGTGGGGCCCATCGATTTGCCAGCACTTTCTAAATGATATGAATGAGAAGATTTATCCGACTGATTGGTCTATAGTTTTCAATTTCACACGGATCCCCCTGCTTAAATATTAATGCAATCAAGGCATTGTTTAAATGCCTGAAATCGGTGTCGTTAAAGCCCGAGTTAAAATCCAATAAAATAAAGCCTTAAACTCATCTTTGATTACGGGTAGGGACGCAAATGGATGCGGTTATATCCGTATTCGTTCGTATCCGTATTCGTTTTTAAGAGGATATGGATCTTGTTTTTCTAAAACAGGCGAATACGAATACGAATATTGAAAACGAACTTTTTTGCGGATACGAATACGAATACGAATCCTTACTTAACGAATACGAATACGAATACAAAAAATATAATGAAGATGATTACGAATATTCGTTACTAAATAGATTAATTTTATTTAAATTATTTACCTAATACTAGGGCAGGGTTTCTTCCCTAAGGGCCAAAACCCACGGAAATCCCACCCCCACGCCTACCCCTGAGTCCTGACGCCCGACCTCTCCCAATCCACCCCCGCTCGCCGCCCTTCCGCCCCCCTCAGCCTCCAGCCCGACGACCGTCCCCCTCCGCCCCTCGTTCCGCCCCCCTCCGCCCCTCCTTCTGCCCCCTGCCACCCCCCTCCGCCCCTTGTTCTGCCCCCTCCGTCCCCCTCCGTCCCCCTCCGCCCCCCCTTCCGCCCCCAGCCGCCCCCCTGCAGCCCTGCCGCCCCCTCAGCCTCCCTACGCCCCCTGCTGCCCCCTAGTTCCGCCCCTGCCGCCCCACCTGCAGCAGACCCGCAGCCCCCCTCCCTTCCCTCCGCCTAGCCCGGCGCCGCCCCTGCGGCCCTGCCCCTGCGGCCCGCACCCTTCCGTCCGTTCCGCCCCGAAAGGTTCCGCTTCCTTGCATTGCGCCACTGCCACCCTCCGCCTCCATTTGCGACTAATCTCTGGTAAATTTCATATTTTTGTAATTTTTTATCTATAGATTATTTTGTTAGAAAGAATTAGAATATGGTTGATGCTATTAGAAGATTGTATGGAATGTATGGAATGTTTTTGTGTATGGAACTTATTGAAATATGCTTGCTTGATTGTTAACTTCAATGTTATTTGAAGCTAGACATATTATGCTTTGCTTTACATATGCAACTTTAAATTTTTATCATTACTTTGCAAGATATTTATTTATTTCCATCAAACCCTTTTACTGCATTATTCGTTATTATATTATTGTATCATACGGAGTTAAATTTCAGATTCAAGTCATAATATGGAAGTAATGCGGAAGTGATTGCCAAATAATCAAGTACGCTTTATATATAATTTTTTATTGCAATATTCGTTTGATATTCGTATTCGTTCGTAAAAGATTCGTATTCGTATTCGTATTTGTATTTTGAGGATATGGATCTTGATTTTTTACATTCGTATAACATTCGTATTCGTAATATAAAATGAATATGATTATGGTATGACCTGAATTCGCATTCGTATTCGTTAGTTTGCATCCCTAATTACGGACCAACACTTTAATGAAAATTCTACAATGGTCACATCCGGACTTGGGGCTTTATTTTTTTAAGCCAGCAATGGTCTCGAAAATCTCAATATCAGTAAAAGGGGCAATGAGGGTATGGGACTCATGAATATGGATAATAAGATTGCGAGGAATAAAGACATTTTACCCATGAGAATTCGAATCTTGAAAGATTTTTTCATAAAAAGGAGACGATTACCCCCTCAATCTACTCAACATTAGTAAACCAAGTACCATCCTCATTTTTTAAAGCAACTAGATGGTTCCTTGAGATCTTGGAGGATACTAGAATTTTCAAAAACTTAGTATTTGCATTGCCTTCTTTCATATATCGAACTTTGACTTGCTGGGACCACATCAAGAATTCATCATTTCTCAAATCTTCCTGCTCATGATGTAGCCCCGAAAGTGCATCATCATTTCATGTTGAGGCAGAAAATTCTTTTTCCATCATATTTGTAATATTTTCCAACCTAGCAATCTCCTTTTTTATATCTGGAATCGACTTACGGCACCAACATTTGATGACATTTTTTAGCCTGGTCATTTTGATCTTCCACCCATGAAAAGGATTGATAGATAGGATCGGTTCCTCTCGAAAAACATGTTGATTGTCAATACAAGTATTCTCATGCTTAGCAACTTTAGCTGGGTCAGCTTTCTGTGCAGTGTATACCACAATAAAATCGTTCCTTATCGGACATATCAATGGAGAAACTCTAGTCAAATCAACATATGCATGTTTCCCTTCAGCCCATCCAAATGTTAAAACATATACTGGTCTGAGTGTCGATCTCTCCTCTTGTGGATCGGTCAGAAAATTCACAAGTGCTTCTTTTTTGGAAGCAACCTCAGCATGCATGAGTACATTATAAAGGACATCCATAACAAGATCATGTCTATATTTAAAACCTGAGAGTTCATGACAATGAACTACATGCTCCCAAAAAAGATCTATACATGATTTATGGTATAGTAGATATGCCTCATCGGTTGGGAATAGAGGAATCATAAAGTGATATCTAAGTATAGTACGATAGTCAATAGGTGACATATGCATTTCAAGGCCATAAATAAGAATAGCAATAAAGAAATCTTGAGCATGGTCAGCTTGTAAACAACGAAAAATTGCCTTTTGTCTAGTGGTCATGTCAAACTCAACATCCATTTCTTTAACAATTTTGCTAAAAAGTGAACACGTCAAAGCATTCTGGGCTTTCGGGGAGACAATATTCTTGTTAGCAAAATAGGTAAGATCAATATATAAAAGTGTGACACGTAGCGCCGCCAAAGCATCTAGAAAATCAAAATCCATATCATACATCCCACTATCTTTTAAAAATTGATCTTGGGGCACCCAAGATTGAGCTCTAGAGGCCACGAAAGCATATGAAGAAGGATCAATGGCTGAGTGCAAGCCTAAGCCACCGAGTCTGATGGGTAGGGACGCCACCCGTCATTGAAGATCGCCAAAGAAAGGGCCTCCATAAATCACAATATCATCAATAGCTCCATGTCAAATCACAAAGCAGCTTGCATATTTCATGTCTGCAGGTTGACATGTCCTTAAGCCAAACATGAGCTTGGTTGAACCCTTACAAGATTGTAATAAAAGAAGCTCACTTTTTGGATCACCCAACTAAGGAAGTAATTGCATTAAGTCAACAGGTTTGGTAGCCCTCCTCATAGCCCAATCTTCAACAAATCTTTTATCCCTACTCATTGCACCTCCAAGTTATCTCATTCCTAGCACATGCCTCTAAATATCCATGGAAAACAACCCTTTGTGGATCTTCTGTCCATCACATGAAGGTCAGAAAAGTTTAGTTTTTTTGATATCCAAAACAAGCCCCATCACTGGACTCCAGTGTTCTATAATATCAAGTACATTGGTCACCTTCAATGTATCCCCAATGATAGTCCCATCATAAAGATATCATGCATGGAGAAGGAGTTTATAATTGTCTCTGATCTCATGAATAAGTGGTTGCAATTCAAGAGAAAAGAGAAGTGTGCCTAAGTGATCACCTTGCTGCACTCCGGTAGTTGACCATATATGATTGTCTCAAATATATAATCTGACAACTTTAGCATATAGAAAGTCCATCCTTGAAGAAATATATGGACATCTCTTGTTAATTTCATAGGGCATCAAAGATCTATATATCAAGTTGAAAGCATTAGAGAAATCTATTGTAAGCATAAGAGAGAGACTCGTCACCATGAAGCTTGCTCAAAAGCCTGTTAATGTTGTGTAAGATGGCTTCCGCTCCTCTAGATACACCAACCTCAAATTGAAAGTCATTTAGATACTTAGACATATCTTTACTAACCCATGTCATAGCAACTTCGGATACTAGTCACCTCCAGATAGTGCCCACTACAATAGGATGTATGTCATTGTCAGGTTTGAGTAGTGCCCAAGGAAAGAAGGCCTTGCACAAAAACTGGATGTACAAGTTGAAGGAAGGTGCTGATGTCATAATTAGATACATTGCTCGGCTAATGGCAAAGGAATTTCAACATAAAACAAGAGTTGAATTCATATAGATTATTGTGTCAGTTGTGAAGGTCTCAGCCATCAGGGCAACCTTAAAAGTTATTGGAGCCAAGAAACTTACATCTAGAGCAGTTGGATGTCAAGATGGCATTTATCTGTAGGTATCTTGGGGAAGGCATCTACATGCAACAACCACAAGACTATGCGGTTCTAAAAAGGAGGGCATGATTTTCACGTTTGGAAAAAGCCTATATTGCTTGACACAAGCACCGAAACAATGATATAAGAAGTTTGATGACTTTATGATAACTCTCAGACTCTGTACGTAAACATCACACAAATATTATCTACGACTTCAAGAAGCTTAATACCTCTTAAATTATTCTACCATTATGTATAGGCGGCATTTTTGCTATAGGCCCTAATAAGGAAGATCTATCAAATCTCTAGGTATTGTTGTCTAAGGACTTGTCTTCTAAAAAAGAAGATCCTTGTAATGCAAATCGGTAGAGTAAGGTGAAGAATTGGAATTGTCACAGTTGAAATACGTTGTGAAAGTGCTGAACATTCTACATAGGAATTGTAAATCCAACTACCTATATAACCTTAGGGAGTTACTTCAGACATTCGAAGGGGCATGGGGCTACTACAAATGACGAGTATGAGTACATATCTAAAGTGCATTGCCAATCTATTTTTTGAAGTTTGATATAGAAGTGGTTTGCACTATACCAAACATATCCCATGCAGGGAGTTGTGAACATAGTCATAGCTAACATTAGCAAGAAGCATTGTCAAGTTGTGAAGTGAATATTATGATAATCGAGAGGTAACTCTAACCTGGTATTGTGTTATAAAAGTACTATTTTTTATTTGAGGATTTGTGGATTCAAATTTTACAGGAGGTATCAATGGCGTGAAAAGCATAATAGGATTTATCATTATATTGGGAAGTGGAGTTGTTAGTTGGATGCCAAGAATTACGAAAGATAGTGATCATCTCGACTATTGAGACAAAATACGTGATCTCTTTGGAAGTACTCAAGGAAGTGATATACATAAGATTCTAATACAAGCATTAAATAAAGATATTAAAGATTATCAACAATTCATTGATAGTCAAGATGCAATGCATCTTGCAAAGAATTCTACATTTCAATTCAGGACCAAGTAATTATTATAAGGTACCATTTCATTTGAATGCAGTTGGAGGATGGTCAGTTTGACTTAAACAAGATCCAACACATTAGAAATATCATGCATATATGTTAAACAAATTCATTATGGTAGAGAAGTTGAAGGCATGTTCAACTTTAGTTGGTCCTCAAGCATTGAAGACAAAGGGAAGCTCGTGCCATCACCATGGATGATGATGAAATCTTAAATTCAATTTGCAACCTCTACTATATAAATTTACCTTCAATTGGGAGATTGTTATCTCTTCTGCGACTAAAG
The DNA here is from genome assembly GCA_037367405.1 of Ottelia alismoides. NCBI lineage: Eukaryota > Viridiplantae > Streptophyta > Magnoliopsida > Alismatales > Hydrocharitaceae > Ottelia > Ottelia alismoides. The sequence continues at coordinate 820,354 of JAZKJV010001716.1, forward strand.
AATGTCGTATATAAACGAATTAATCCTCATTTTATCCAATTTGGCATTGGTTGGTGATGAACCCAGGTTTTATCCACCTTTTTTCAGGAAAGTTAATCTAGACCTAACATTTGCATTTTCATCATAAAATCCTGTTCTTGTAAATAAATACATGAAAAAAGAGGCATTATTGGCAGTCAAGAACACATAAAAAGATTCAAATAATAACCAAAAATAAAGAACAAGAGAAGGAGGAAGATTGTATAAATGCATATGTGTACAAGCTAATCAAGAAAAGCTAAAATAACAGGGAATGCAAATTAATTATGATCTTAACCCAAAGATCAAGGCTAGGCCATGTTGACTCAATAAATAGTATGGATTTTTACCCGATAAACCTATAAACTGTGTCAATTACCTGCACGACCTTTGAAACAACCTAATTCCCCCCTCAACCCCGTAAACTTGTCAACTCTTACCCCATGAACCCTCCGGGTAGTCCGTTTCAAGCCCGTGAGGGTTCTTGGGGGTAATTTATAGGGTCGATGGGGTAATTACGTTGTGCAAAAGGTCATAGAGATAATTTAAAAAGTTTATAGGGTCTGTCAGATAAAAATCCCTAAATAGTAAGAAAAATAAGGAAACCTGTAAAAGACCACATGTTGTTCAAAACATAACATTTGGTAGTTATGTGTAACATGTGCAAACAAACAAAGGTTCATATTTATTTTAGCTAACTTCAATATTTTAATTTTTGTATTAATTCCATAATTTATATAGAAAAATGAAATAATATCATAAAAGTACTAGCACACATAGACACTAGTAAGAACTAAACTTTAATTTCCACTAGGGATTTTTACACACATAACCCTGGGTAATTTCACAATAACATTCATAACACTGCATAATCGCGAATTACATGAGGAACCCCGAGTAATGCTTAACTCTTATATGACATAACCCTGTGTCATGTTTCGTTTGGGATGCCCGTTATGTTTCACATTTTCCTTTAAAAAAATACAGAAATGCCCTTAATATCCATTGTTATTTATAGAACATGCCATCAACACTTCCCTCTCCCTCACACTCGAACTCCCCTCTCCTCCCTGCCGAGCACCACTTCCGCCTCCCCTGTAGACCATGCGTCGAGCTCAACCCCTTCAAACCCCCCATCGACCTCTGACTGCTTGGACCTGCAAGCCCACCCCCCCCCCCCCCCCCCCCCCGCGTCAACCAGCAAGCTCCAAGCATCACCCCCCGCCCCTGCGACCTACCAGCAAGCTCCTCCCCCAGCCCCGCTGATGACGCGCCTGACAATCGGGTTAAGTATGTAAATAATCAAAGGTCGTCGTGGCCCAAATCACCAAGCACGGTCAATCGAGAAAAATAAATGAAACCACTTCAAATAAGATAAATCAATGAAGCAAATGTGTGTAAGCGGTCTTTTGCTATTCTTTTTACCTGGTATAGCGACCAGGGTCGAACACAAGGAGCATGATTGAAAAACTAAGTAGTCAGATTTCAAAAAATGATTTTTAGTGGTTTTTGACTTTTTTATTTTTTTTATTTTTTCGAATAAGCACAAATGAAGAAAAGTGATAAAGAAAAGCACACACACTATTTTTGCATTTTTTCACAATGGTCAAAAATATACAGAAAAGTTCACAGAAAATGTTTTTGTGTTTTATATGTTTTAAAATATTTTTGGTAATTTTTTCGCAATTTTCTGATGTTTTTGTTACTTTTTTTAAAATGAAACAGTGGAAAATAAATAAAAGTACACAGCCAGGAGTCTTTTTCAATTTAAAAGTTCATTAAAAGTTCAAAACTCCAAGAGATTATTTTTAAAAGAAAGTACAACTGAATATCTACAAATAAAAACTGAAATCACTATTTGTGGGTTTTTCTACAATTTTCTACAATTTTTTAAATATTTTTCGTATTTTGCAATTTTTTGTAGTTTTATAAATGAAAAATGCACAAAACTTGGATAGAAATTAAATGACACTAAAAAGTACCTACAGTATTTTTTATGTAATTTTTAGACAATTTTATGAATTTTTATGAATTATCAAAAGGTATGCAAGCAAAAAGACACAAAATCACTATTTTTGATTTTTTTTAAAATATCAAATCAACTCCAAATGCTACGAAAATTTTATACAATGGCAAGCACTATAGCATGAGCATATGTGATTTTTTTCAGAATTTTTGCAATGATAAAAATATTTATTTCAGTCAGAAGAACATGCAAACTATTGTTCTGAAAATGTAGGGACCCAAATTACAATTTTGCAAAAGTTCTTGATTAAAATATAACAATAAATATTCTACAGTGAAAACTCGCAAATTACCCAATGGAGAGCATGTGCCAAGCATGTGATCTAGATTTGAATATGACAGGTGAAAAGCGAGAGAGCGAGAGCCGCTAAATAGCGGTCTGACAAGTCAGACTCACTGTCGCTGATGCGACTGCTCAAACTTCCTCGGTCTTCAACAATTAACCCACACAATCAATCAGAGAATGAATAGCAAGGATTAAAATTTATTATACCCTACTAAAGATGTACAATGGCAAGCAAGTAGGGGTCGAACACAAGAAGCAAAGGTGTAAAGCACGGATAAAAATCCAAACCTAGGTCTAGCAAGATACTTAGCCAATCTAAAATTTTTGTGGGTTTTTGATTTTTATTTTTTTATTTAATTTTAATTTTATATTTTTGTATTTTGGTTTTTAATTTCTGATTTTTATATTTTATATTTTATATTTTTTATTTTTTTTTAATATTGGAAAATAAGAACAATGTAATAAAAGAGACAAAGAGGTATTTATAAAAATAGAGAAAAATATTCAAAAATTAGGAAATAAAGTCTTTTTGGTCTTTTTATACTTTTTTACTGTTTTTGTGATTTTTGGGTAATTTTTAGGATGTTTTTGGTATTTTTAATTGCTGAAATAAGGCAAAACAGTGGAAATAGGGCTGGCTGTGACTAAAACGCAAGTTAAAATTAACAAACAGCAACCAAAATTTTTCACACTATTTTTCCAATAAAAAGGACAAAATAAAGAACAAACAGGAACTGAGTTTGCTATTTTTGGATTTTTTCTACTATTTTATATATTTTTTTTGAAGTTTTTGAGTGTTTTTAAATTTTTAGTGTTTTTCTTATGAGATTTTTAATGATTTTTGGCTGGGAGTTAAAACAAACTAAAAGACACAAAATATATTTTTTTGGGATTTTTCTGGGGGGTTTTTATATTTTTTAGTGATTTTCTAATGCTAACAGTGCTAAAAAGGGATGTTTTTGATTTTTAATAAATATAAAAATGCAATATTTATGGAAAATAAAAATATGGCGTGGAAGTACTATGCGACAGAGACTTAAGTTAATTTTTATGGATTTTTTAGGGTTTTCTAGATGCGTGCAAAAATTACTAGAAGCATAAAGAAAAATCAAGCATGCAAGGGCATTTGCGCAATTAGCAAGACTTCCAGGGGTTCAGCGCGCAATTTTTCACAAAAATTTGAACTTAATCACAAAGTGCCTGGACCAAATCACAAAACTAAAAGGTGCAAGGGCTTAATTGTAGAAGTCACAGGTCACACGTGTTGTATATGCGCCTGTCAAGGATATGCGTGTAATATGCAAAAACGCTGGAGGCACATACGCAAAAATTTCAGAAACTTACAACTGAGTTAAGAAATTGCTGAACTAAAGTTAATAACAAAAACGCCCGAGGGGCCTCCGCGCAAAATTGCGCTGCTCACGTGTATGCGCACGTGAGCCACGCAGGCGGGGGCACAACCGTGGTCCCCAAAAGTGTCAGGGACACGTTCACAAATTTTACCAAAAACCAAAACACAGCAAATGAAAGTTTTAAGAGTGTTTGGAAATTACAATTAAATGGGGGGCCTGGATGCAAAATCTACCACTTAACCACGTGGCAGCGTGGATGGCGTTGATCGAGAAGATCGGACGGGATCAATGGTGGCTGTTTCCTCCAACTACGGGCGGCCGAGATCGAAAGGGGAGGGGGAGGATCGACGGTGGCTGTAGCCCCCCCTCTCCCTCGTTCTGTTCCAGCGCAGGGGCGCGGCTGGCAGTCCA
>JAZKJV010001717.1:0-57091 GCA_037367405.1 Ottelia alismoides
TGAGCGATAAACGCATCGGTCCAATGCTCGATTGAGTATCGCATTCGATTCAGCTCAACCGTTTGATCAACCGGTAAGCCTTGCGAGACCAACATTCGCAGGCAGCGATTGCGCACGTCTTCGTGCGAGTTGAAAACGTTGTGCGCAATCGGGCCGAGGTCGGCATTAATCGAGTCGGATTCCAATCGAGTTCCGTAGGCGGCGAGAATTCTTGTTAGAACATCGGACAAGAAGATCTCTTCGATGATTGGACGAAGGCGTTTCGATTCGCTAATGCGGCCACTCGCTCCAACCGACTCAAGTCGATCACGATGTTCCGAAAGTTTGGCCTGCCAGCTTTCAAACCGCTGTCGAGAGACGGCCCAGTAACGATGAATCGCCGAAGGATGGAGCAAGTGTGATTTTTCTTCTTGGAGTTTGGATTCGATCGCGAAGAGCGTTCCAATTTCGACCAGCCATCGTGCGTGCATTTCTAGTATCCTACGGAGAAGGTTGCGGACAGCGGGTCATATCGCAGTCGATGTGCCGAAACTCGAGACTTGCGTCGCAACTACACGTTAGGTGGCGTTAAGTTACCGTCGCGGCTAGACTTACATTGATTCTTCATCCAAGCGTTTCAGCGGAAATTTCCAGGAAATGTCGATATAAAGCCACCATGCCTCATTTCATGTTTACTTTTCGCAACACGGCGTTGGTCGTCCTGGTGTTGCTTATCTCTTCCGCTGCGGCGTGTGTTCCACGGCGCGAGAACGAAGTTGTTCTGTATTGTTCGACCGATCGTCAATTTGCCGAGCCGATTCTCGGCGCATTCCAGCGACGATCGGAGGGCACGACCGTGGCAAGCCAGTTTGATGTTGAGACGAGCAAGACGCTCGGTCTCGTTACGCGAATCCTCGAAGAGAAGGCTTTGCCTCGGTGCGATGTGTTTTGGAGCGGCGAGATCTTGCACACGATTCGCCTGCAGCAAGCCGGAGTTTTGGAGCGACGAAAATGGAAATGGGCCGATGGAATAGCGGATGGCTTTCAAGCCTCGGATGGAACATGGATCGGTGTTGGTGCACGTGGGAGAATTCTGCTGGTCAACCGTGAGAAGCTGAAAGCCCCTTCCGCGTGGCCGAAAAGTGTCGCCGAACTTGCGGACGATCGATGGAAGGATCAGTGTGGAATCGCCAAGCCTCATTACGGGACGACGGCGACTCAGATGGTTGCCATTTCGTCGCTCGGCTTAGGGGAGAAGTTGAATGCTTCCGGTTTCGATGACTGGCTCCGCCGGGTCAAGAACAATGTGGTTGTCCTGGGCGGCAATAAACAAGTCGCACAAGCCGTGGCGTCCGGCGAGCTGAGTTGGGGGCTGACCGATACCGACGATGCCCAGATCGAAATCGAAAACGGTGCTCCGGTGTCGATCGTCTTTCCCGATCAAGCCGACGGCGAAGCCGGTTGTCTCCTGATTCCCGGGACTGTTGCCGTGATCAAGAACGGTCCTCATCCAATTGCAGCGAAAGAACTGGCAGATAGCCTGGCGAGCCCCGAGACGGAGCGACGACTCACCCTCGGCAACGCTGCTCAGTTTGCCTTATGGCCGGAAAATCAAAAGCACGCTCGCATAAAGCCGTTGGAACTAAAGTCGATGAAAGTCGACTTCGAGTCGGTCGCGAAGAACTGGGAAGTCGTCTTCGAGAAACTTCGAAGCGTTTTCCCGTAACGCAAGCCCGCGAGAAGCCGAGCTCATGGCCAAGGTTCTCCGAGCGTGCGGGGAGCTAAAACGAGTAGAAGGGGAGCTAAAATTTAAGGTCGTCGGTAGACGGCTTCGGCGGATTACCGGACAGCTCGACCCAGAAATAGAGTGCCAAGGCAATCAGCGCCGGGATGAGGTAATAGATGATTCGAAAAAGAATCAATGCTGCGGTGACGGATGCTCCGGCTTCGTTGGGCATCAAGTGCAGCACGGTAGCTTCCAGTACACCGAACCCCCCAGGCATGTGAACGGTGACAACAACAATCATTGCCGCCAAATATGCCACCATGACGGTGCTGAAGTTGATCGCCTCGGCATCGCGAACGGATGGCGGCAGCAACACGTAGAGCACCAGCGATGCCAACGCGAAATCGCCTGCGGAAACGACAAGTTGCATCAGTGACAGCCGGAAGGGAGGCATCGTCAATACACTGTCTTTCCATCTCAAGGGCTTTCGTATGAACGCCGAAGCTGCCAGATAGAGCCCAACGACTCCAAGAAACAGCCACCCCATCACGTTGGGTTGAATGGGAATCTCCGACGCTATTTCGTCGGGTAAGTGAACCGGCAATGCAACGAACGCCAAACCGGCCAAGAGAAAAAGACCCAGCCAGAACGTTACAGATAGAATCGAAATGAACGCCACAATCTCGACGAGACTGAATCCCCACTTCGAATAAAGTCGATATCGAACCGCATTGCCACCGATCAGCCAGCCCAAGATATTCGACAAGGCGTAACCGATTACCGCGCCGGTCATCACCCGGCGAACCGGCAAGTTCTTTTTCAAGTATCGGACTGCAATTAAATCGTACCCTGTTAAAAGGAAAAAATTCAGGATCGTGATTCCAACAGCGAGCAAGATACTGGTCGTCGCGACATTGCCGATGGCGGCTTTGACTTCGTCCCAGGTCAAGCCGAGCTTTTGAAACTTCCATCGAAGGAGAAGATACGTCGCTATGGTCACCACCAAGAGCAACGAATACTTGAACATGTCTCCCATCCGCCGGGCGTTGGGGGTTTTCGACCATTCATCGTCGCCACTTCGAATCGGAGGGACCGGCGTTTTGCGAGTATGACTGGGAGGAGTAGCGGACAACGGACGGCTCAAATACACATCGGGGAGTCAAAACAAGTTCTGATTTCAACCGGGCATTCTCTCAATGATTTCGTTAAATGGGTAGCCCTTTCCGGCATTTGAGACAAACGTCCATTCGGCAAATAACGCGATGTTCCGTCCGATTTGATCGAATGCCGTTTCCGGCCGACCGCGGGGATTTGCTCGTCGCCGACCACCTTACACCGACCTACTTTGCTTGCATTTTGCATCAACTCGTTGTCCGAATTGGGATGAGATGTGCGGATTCTAAGGATCAATTTTCCGGCTTTAGCGACTTCGTCAACCCTTTTTCCCGAACCGCTGCAGAGCTCAAACCCGAAGACCTCGGTATGAAGAAATCCTTCCGACAGAAAATTGACTTTCGAAACGTCGTGATCTTAACGTTGGTTTGGTTCGGCGCGTCGGACTTGTACGCCCAGAGTCTGAACGACATCCTTCGTCCCCGCGATGGCGCCCGACGCCCAACACTTTTTCAGTGGAGCTACGGAACCAGTTTCTCCGGCGGACCACCGATCGACGACGACTTGGCAACCGATCGACCGGACTTTGTCGAAGCCAGTTCGTGTGTCGGCAGGCGAGTATTGCAGATCGAATCCGGCTACACCTACTTTTTTAACAACGATGCGGGTGTTCAAGCCATCCAACATACCTACCCCGAAACGCTGTTTCGCTACGGTGTCTTCACCGATTGGATTGAACTGCGACTCGGTTGCAATTTTCTCGCACCTGCAAGACTCGGGTGTCCGGCAGTCGGGGATGGACGATCTCTATGTCGGGGTAAAACTCGGACTGACTCCGCAAGAAGGCATCTTGCCCGAGATGGCTTTGGTACCTCAGATGTTGATCCCTACGGGAGCAACCGAGTTGACCAACGATCGTGTGCTGCCGGGGATGAATTGGCTCTACGGATGGGATCTTACGGAAACAACGTCCTTCGGTGCGAGTACTCAATTCAATCAAGCGATCGACGAGGGGACAGGCTCGATCTTTACGCGTTGGGCACACGCCGGAACGTACAACTTTATGTTCACCGACAAGCTCGGTGGCTACACCGAACTTTTCGGGCTGTTCCCCACCTCCGCCGACACGGAAATCCCGGAATACTATTTCGACGGTGGATTCTTTTATCGCTTCACCCCGGACGTACAATGGGACATTCGTAGTGGCGTCGGCTTGAACGATGCCGCCAACGATTATTTTATCGGCTCCGGTCTCTCAATGCGATTTCGTTGATTTGATGAAAGTTGATCTATCCGGTCGAGTAGCGTTGGTCACCGGTGGCTCGTCCGGTATTGGTCGAGCTACAGCCATCCTTCTGGCCGAGTGCCGTGCGAGAGTCTTCATCAGCGACATTAAGCTCCATGAAGAGAATGGGAAACTCTTTTCGAAACTTGGAGTCTCGCAGTCAATCTGCGATATCCGCGACGACGCTCAAGTCGAAGCGTGGATCAAAAGCGTAATGGCCGACTCGGCCGGTATCGATATCTTAGTGAACAATGCGGGCATCGTTCTGGTGAAGCAGATTGCCGAAACCAGCGAAACCGAATGGGATGCAGTCTTGGACACCAATTTCAAGTCGGCGTTCTTGGTGTCGAGACGAGTCATTCCGGTGATGAAGTCGCGTGGGGGTGGCTCGATTGTCAACATTGCCAGTAACGCCGGCTTGTTGCCGCGAGCTCACGATCCGATCTATTCGACCAGCAAGGGCGCATTGTTGGCTTTTACTCGTTCGGCGGCTCTTTGTCATGCTCCCGATCGAATCCGGGTCAATGCCGTCTGCCCCGGCCCGGTTGCCGAAACCGAGATTATCGATCGAGGATTGGATGCCGCGACGGATCGCGACGCCGCAATTAAGCAACTGATCAACGCTGCCCCGATGGTCCGGGCCTATGGTCGAATGATAACTCCACAGGAAGTTGCCCAAGCCGTCCTCTATTTGGTAAGCGATGCGGCTATGATGGTGACAGGAACGTCGATCGCGATTGACGGCGGCAAGAGCCTCGGCGTCCCACCCGCCTCCAATTCGTAGCCTCCCAGAATGAAGCCGAGCTTTTTTGCGCAACGCTGCGCTGATAGCCGGACGGCATTCCAGCACCTTCACCCGTCTGCTTGTGCAGCACGGCTTCAAACTCACGGCCTCCCTACCACGACCGCCTAGGAGTCAATCATGAAGCATTGTCTTTCGGCCATTCTGATATCTTGTTGCATTCTCTTTTGTTGTACATCATCACTTGATGCCGACCTGAAGGCCGGTGCTGCCGTCGTCAATATCACCCCGCCGCTTGGTGAACAGATTGTTGGTGGTTTCTATCCGTTCCCGGCAGAGAATGTTCATGACGAATTGCATGCTCGCTGCATCGTTCTTGACGACGGTTCAAAGAAGCTGGCCTTTGTCGTTTGCGATAATGTCGGCATCTCGCGCGAAGTGTACGAAACGGCCAAAGAACGCATCGAAAAGAAGCTCGACATCCCAGCGGCTCATCAGTTAATGGCCGCGACGCATACTCATTCCGCGACGTCGGCTCGTTCGCCAAACATGTTGGTTCCCGATAAGTTGACGAACTATCAAAGCTTCCTGACCCAGCGAATTATCGATGCCGTCCAGATGGCCAATCAACGCTTGGAGCCGGCAAAGCTTGGTTGGGGAAGCGTCGACGAACCATCGGAGTTGTTCAATCGACGTTGGTTTGTCGCTGATGAAATCGATCGTCGCAATCCATTTGGCGGTGTCGATCAAGTCCGGATGAACCCGCCGAAGACAACCCTTATTCGCCCGGCCGGTCCGATCGATCCGCAAGTTTCATTCATCTCGATTCGCAGTTCGAAGGACGATCATCCCATCGCGCTTTTGGCCAACTACTCGCTTCACTACGTCGGAGGAGTCGACGGGAAATCCATCTCCGCCGACTACTTCGGAGTCTTCGCCGAGGAGTTGAGTAAGTCGTTGAAGATTGATTCGGAGAGCAAACCCTTTGTTGCAATTATGTCGAACGGAACGAGCGGCGACGTAAACAATGTTAATCATCTTGAACGAGGCCCAAAAATGGAACCATACAAGAAGATGCGTCACGTCGGTCGATTGATTGCCAACCGTGTCTTCGAGTCAATGAAAGAGGTCCGTTATCAAAGCGAATTGTCGCTCGATGCTCGTTTGACGCAGTTAACACTTCGCGTGCGCAAGCCTGATGCCGATTTGCTGGCTTATTGCGAAACGGTTCTCAAAAAGCCGGCCGATGAAAAACCGTATCATCCGCTCGAAAAAATCTACGCCGAGCGAGCCAAGATGCAGGCGGCTTCACCGGATGATGTTTCCATTCCACTCCAGACGTTCAAGATCGGTGGGCTTGGCATCGCAGCCATTCCGTTCGAAGTCTTCACCGAAACCGGCCTGGAAATCAAAGAGAAAAGCCCCTTTCAACCTGCGTTCACCATGGAACTGGCCAATGGCTCCTTCGGTTACCTCCCGCCACCGCGACAGCATCAGCTCGGAGGATACGAAACGTGGTTGGGGACCAGCAAAGTCGAGCCGGAAGCTTCAGTCAAAATCGTCGATCGGCTGATGACGATGTTTGAATCAATGAAGTAAGGGATCAAGACGTGAATCGGTCGAGCCCAGCCTATCGATAAGACCAGCCTGCAATTGGGTACCCCAAGGACTATCGCAAGCGGGCGATTTTAGCGAATTCGAACTTGGCGATGTCGATTGCATGGAGAAGATCGACATCTTCGTCGTCGGCTTGCGGAGCGTTGCTCAATTTGCCGTCGTTGCTCGTTTGCATTCGCATCGTTTTACCGGAGGCATCGTTCTCCGCTAATTTACCGACTGGGATTTGAGGTTTGGCCGAGTATCGTTCACCCGAATCGAAACTGATGTGCGGTTCAATCCCGCGTGCACTAATGGCGTGACCGGCTGGTGAAAAGAACTTTGAAATCGTCAGCCGGATACCACCTTCGCTAAGTTCGTTTTGAAAGACCCCTTGGACACTTCCTTTGCCATAGGAAGTTCGACCAACGATCAAGCCGCGATTCTGATCGCGTATGGCTCCGGCGAAAATCTCGCTGGCACTAGCGCTGTCTTCGTCGATCATGACCATCAACGGAATGTCCCAAGTCCCCGGCATCTTCGCAGTGTACTTGCGATTCTCATGCTCGTTGCGTCCGCGGGTGGAGACGATGTTGCCGGAGGCAAGAAACCGATCGGCGATATCCACGGCTGCGTCCAACAGACCGCCGGGATTGCGGCGAAGGTCGATAATGAGGCTCTTTAAACCTTGGCTGTGGAGTGTTCGAAGCGATTCATCAACTTCGCCGGTTGTCGTACGTTGGAAATTCGAAATTCGGATGTAGCCGATTCCGTTCTCGGCATCGACGATCTGCGCCGAGCCAACGCTCGGAACCTCGACCCTTCGACGCCGAATCGTACATTCATCCCGTCCGGTGCGAGCTCGTTCGTAAACAATCTTGACCGTCGACCCCTCGGGTCGCGAAGCAAATCGGCGGCTCGCTTGGCTCCGATATCCGCGACTCGAACGCCGCCAATCTCCAAGATTCGATCCCCTTTGATTAAGCCCGCGTCCTGCGAAGGAGCTCCCTTGAAGACTTCGACGATGCGAAGGTCATCGGCTTCAGCCCAGAGTTCAACCCCGATACCGATCAAGTTCCCCTCGATCTGCGACATGATCTCGCGATACTCACCGCCGGTTAAGTAGGCAGAATAAGGATCGAGCAAGCCGACGAAACCGGACATGTATTCAAAAATGACAGCCGTTGGCGGGAGACCGATTCGATCGCGCGATAAAGTCGCCACTTGGGCCACGATGTTGCGGACATCTTGAATCGATTGTGCCGGGAGATTCAGAACCGATTTGTGAACATTGAGACGGAACTGCTCTACCGCTTCGGGCGAGACGCTTGGGCTTATGTTGTTGCGAAGGAACTCCGGTTCGGTCAACGCGACTTCGAGGAAGGCAGTTCCGTTGCGAAGGAGCTTCGGGAAATCAATCGGTTCGACATAGTAAAGCTGAAGCTTCGTCAATATCTCGCCCATCAAGTCGAGCGCGGCAGCCGGTTGAACTCGCTCAACCGAGGTCACGAACGATTTGTCGGCATATCGTCGACTGACGTCATAGTGAACGCGGACGATTTGGAGGCGTCGCTCAATCTCGATTTGCGACGGAGCTTTACGAAGGATCTTCTCGTAGACTTGGATCGCTTCTTGCCATCGGCGATCGACTTCAAGATTTTTACCGTCTTCGACGAGTTCAGCAAGTTTGCCGGGCGTAACGGCTTCCGCCGCTACAACACTCGACTCGAATAGAGGCTGTGCAAGGCACAGCGACCATCCGAGAGCGACAAGGCACTCGCAAAACTTCCTGAGCATAGACCACGTTCCACGTTGGCAGGAGGATGAAAGGGCTTGCGTCCGAAGGGGAGGCACAACCCGGTAATCCGCTGTCGACCAGGACATTGGAACGCGGGATCACACCGGCCAGAGTCAGGGTCGAACGAATATACGTCACACAAAATGCTCGGTCAAAAAATGCCTGGGAACAATCCGGCCTCATCGTCGCGTCATTCGCTAGAACCGGAATGGAGTTTTTCAACTCTGCGGCTGATGAAGATTGTAGGATCGCGATGCGGCAAATCGCCTAAATTTCGGACTCTGCTTCCTGCAAAGAAAGTTTGTTTAGGTAGCTTAGACTGCCGACAAACTTGAGCTTCCGACGTGATGGTATGCGTGCCCCGTCCGTTAGGCAAGCGGCCTTTTTAACCCGCGAATTCATCACCGAAGCGTTTTAGCCGGGTTAATCGCACCGATTACTTTCGAGAGAAAACCGCAAGGCGTGGCCGTTGCCGGTGTAAGTTTGCGTTGCGACAGTTTCGAAGGTGCTGCCTGCTCAAAGAATAACGCGGGGCGAAGAAGTTTATTGGACCGTCATTCATAATTCCGGGATCTGCGGCCGGATTCCCAAGCCGAAGAGTGGCTCACAAGGAATGACTCACGCTCGCGTACGACTTTCGCTCATCCTAGCAGATTCGACAACGGCGTCATGCGGCTCGCCAACGTGAGCATGCGCGATTAATCGTCGATTTTTATGGAGGAATTGGTCGGTAACGTGTGGCCGAGTTTATCGCGTTTGGTCGCTAGGTAGCCGGCGTTGTGTTCGTTGGTGGGGGAGATGATGGGGACTTGGTCCACGACGGTAAGGTCGAAGCCGCGAAGGTTGAAGGCGGCCAGCTTTTTAGGGTTGTTGGTGAGAAGTCGAATCTCTTTCAGTCCAAGGTCTTTCAGTATTTGAATGCCGACGCCGTAGTCGCGCATGTCGGCTTTGAAACCAAGGGCGTGGTTGGCTTCGACGGTGTCGAGTCCTTGTTCCTGTAACGCATATGCTCGAATCTTCTGTGCCAACCCGATACCGCGGCCTTCTTGTGGCAAATAGACGAGCACACCGCGACCGGCCTTGGCGATTGCTTGGAGGGCCATGGCGAGTTGATCGCCGCAATCGCATCGCAACGATTGGACCAAGTCACCCGTGAAACAACTGCTGTGCATTCGAACCAAGGGTGCCGGATCGCCGGGAGCTTTGACGTCACCCATCACCAAAGCGATTGGTTCTTGTTGCTCGAACTGAACTTGATAGACGAAGATTTCAAAGACTCCGAATCGAGTCGGTAGATTCGCATGAGCTGAACGCGAGACGAGTTTCTCGTTAATGCGACGATGCGATATCAGCTGCTCGACAGAGATGAGTTCAAGCGAATGCTTGTCGGCTAAGTCCCTTAACTCTTGACGGCTGGCCCGATCGCCCGACTCGTTGAGAATTTCGCAGAGCACACCGGCCGGAGCCAAGCCGGCCATGCGGGCCAAGTCGACGGCGGCTTCAGTGTGTCCGGCGCGCCGAAGAACGCCCCCTTCCATCGCGACCAACGGATAGACGTGTCCCGGTCGAACGAAGTCCCCGGCGACCGACGTCGGAGAGGCCAAGCGTCGAATCGTTTCCGCTCGCTCACCGGCGGTGATGCCGGTTTTCGAACCGGCGTGATCCACCGGTGTCATGAAGGCCGTTTGCAATGGAGCGGTGTTGTTTTGGACGATCGGTTTCAGGTCTAGTCGCTCGCAAACGTTCGGCAAGACCGGGGCACACAGTTGGCCGTGCCCTTTGAGCATGAAGTTAATCGTCTCGGCGGTGGCCAATTCGGCGGCGCAAATGAAGTCGCCTTCGTTCTCGCGATCCTCGTCGTCGACGACGATGACGACCTTGCCCTGCCGAATCGCATCGACGGCGGCTTGAATGGAGCTGAATGTGTTTGGCATGAACCGGTTTCGATTATTTGGCTTCGGTCGCGAGCATCTTAAAGATCGCGTAATGGCCACCCTCGGGATACTGAAACGACTCGGTGTCGATCATCAATGTTCCGGTGACGGCGATGGGTTTCATACTGAATTCGGCGGTCTTATCACCGTCCATCTCAATCATAATGCAATCGTAAAGGGCTGCACCGGGGCCGAAGCAACATTCTCGATCGTCGCGAACCAGAACGAACTGCTTGATCCCTTTTTGCTGAAAGACGGAACTAGGGAGCATGAAACCACGAATGCGTATCTTTTTTTTGTCGAGCGCACGAACGGCATCGGTCAGCATCGAATCCTCAAAAAGAGCATCCTTCTCGATGTCGAACTTGAGATCGTCGAAGGTGTATTCGCCACGCTTTCGGGCGGCTTCACGGGCTTTTTCCTCTTCGGGGGTGAGGGGTTTAGCCAACGGAAGGTTCGGTAGCGGTCGACGTGGGTCACGCTTTTGCGGAACGGCGAGGGCTTCAGAGAGTTCGGATTTCGGCGAGGCGGCGGCCTCGGTCGCTAACGGGGTGGGTTCGATCGAGAGGAGTGGGAGAGGTAAAAGAGAGGCGATTAGGAATAAGGAGATGGAGCAGAGAAGGAAGGCGAGTTTCATATGAAACTCGTCGAAACGATGTCGAACAGTTCGTTGGGACTGCTTCGAATTCGGAAGTTGGTAAGGATCGGAAGGTTGCATAGCCTGCGGAATCGATGTTTACGGTGGGGCTTGGCGGCTGACGCTGACGGGGAGGCCGCGATCTTCTGCGGACGAAAGGCCGGCTTGCCCTTCGCCGATGGCCTTGCGCAAGGCGGCGAGGACAGCCCCTTTAGTTACTAAGTCACGAAGCACGATCGGTTCATCATGATTGCCGCCGGGATATATCGCCAGCACCGGAATCGAATTACTTTCCAGCTCATGAAGCTTCTCCTTGATTTCGCGCGAGCGATCAGTGAAGTCGGCCAGCATTGGAACCACCCCTTCCTTCTTGATCAGTTCGGCGACTTCCTGCGTCTCGATAGCGGTAAGCAGATTGACCTTGCAGTTGGCGCACCACTGTGCCGTGAAGTCGATCATGACCGTCTTCTTTTCATTCTCCAACGCAGCCAACTGCGAAGCCGAATAAGGGACCCAGGGGATGATTTTCTCGTGGTTGCCATAAAGTCGAAACGCGATGAATCCAATCAGCGTAGCCGTAGCGACCGCCGAGCTCCAATGGGTCCACTTCTTAGCCGGGGGCGACCAAGCCGGGACTTGTCCAATCCACCAGCAGGCGAACCAAGCTCCGATCATCGTGATGACGACGGCGATGAGTGTGTCACCCGGGAAGGTTGTCAAAAACAACCAAACAATGGCGAACAACATCGGAAATGCCAAGAACTCTTTAAACGATTGCATCCATGGACCCGGCTTAGGAATATGCCGAACGAGATCGGGTGAAATGCAGACGATGATAAAGGGAAGGCTCATGCCCAGCCCGACACCGAAGTACATCAAATAGATAACCCAGGCCGGCTGCGAGATAGCGACGGCGAAGGCGGCTGCTAGTCCGGGTCCGGAGCAAGGTGTAGCTAAAATTGTCGTGAGTAAGCCCTTCGAGAAGGCCCCGAGTGGTCCTTCTTTCTGCATCATCGTTTGGGATGCTTTGCCGGTCGCAAAACCCGGAACCGGGATTTCCCAAACACCAAGGAAACTCAAGGCCATCACGAACATCAAGATTGTCAACCCGACTCGCAAACGGTTGGCTTCCGAATTGCTCGCCCCCAACCGAAGGCGTCGCCTTGTGTCGATCGGAAGAAAACGGTGAAGGCTGCCAAGCCAAGGAAGACGAACATGATCCCGGCGATGTACCAAAGGTTGAGAATAAGAATACTCTTCCCCGAACGATTGGCTTCGTTGACGAAGCTCATGATCTTGAGACCGATGACGGGCAAGACACAAGGCATAAAGTTCAGAACGAAACCACCGAGAACGGCTAAGCAGAATTTCTTGAACAGCTCTGAATAAGCCAAAGTCGCTGCCGGCACGAAGGCACTCGATGCCTTTTCGTTCATCGTATCGGCTTTGTCAAACCAAGTCAGACGCATCGGTTGGGCGATGATTTCGCCATAGGTTGCTTTGGAGACGGTGAAGGTTTTGGATTCGGACGTCGAAGCTGGTTGGGCGTCGACTTGTAATTCACCGGAGAATTTCAAGCCGAGCGGTTCTTCGCAGTTGTCGTCGGTGCAAGCTTGATAACCAACCAGACCCTCGATCGGATAAAGGCCCGGTTGGGCATTCAGCGGAACATGGATTGGAATGGTCCAGGTCGTATCGGCTTGGTGATAGTTCACGGTCAACACGCCGGGGATCATTTCTTTGCTCACTGCGGGCGAACTTGGTTCAGGGCGACCGGCTTTAAGCGAAGACTTCTTATTGAGAACGATGATGGTGCTCGATTCGGTTTTCGAATCGTCGGGGCGAACCGCATAGATATGGAACGGAGCGTCGGTGTTTGAGTGGATTTGAAGCTTGATCGTCTCTCCGGGAGTTGCGATTGCTTTGTCCAATCCAATCGTCCATGACGTTCGACCATCGGGATCGCGATAAGGTTGATCGTCGGTTTTCGCCATCGCATAATAGCCGAGGAAGGAGGCTTTGACTTTTTCTTGATCGATGGTGAGGCAAGCCGACTTGCAGACTTGACCGTCGAGAGATAGGACAATCTCTTCGGGGGTTTCGCCGAGCGGTTTTTCGAACGCGATCGGTGCCGACCAAGTTACACTCTCGAAATGCTTTTCGACTTGGATACCTTCAAAGCCCTCTTCGTTGGTGCTGACTTTGGGAGACCGATCCGGAATGAAAGGGCCGACAAGCTTCACCCCCGGACTCGCGACTTCGATCAGCGATCGAAGCGGGCCGCCTTTCGGTTGCGTGACAGAGTAAATAGAGTGACCGTCTTGAAGCGTAACGGTGAGTTGGACTTGGCCTCGTAACGAAGCCTTTTCAGCGGTGTACGAAGCTTCCAACGAATAGGGCTTTCCTGAGAAACCGCCCAGTCCTCCTAGGCCTCCAAAACCGCCGAGTCCACCGAGGATTTTGTTCTTCGTTCCGAGCGACGGCTTGGGCGGAGCGGATTCGTCTTGGGCAAAGATGTTGACCCCGAAGAGCCACGAAGCGACCGCCATCGCTATCGCGACTGCAAAGCCCTTACCAAATCCGAAAGCCGATCGACCGCTCATTCGCTTGAAAGTCCTTTTACGTTCGCACCCCCGAACGCAAACCATCCTAGCTTGTTCGGAATCCCCGGGTCAACGCATCTAAACACAGACTAGGTGTCCAGGTTGACGGCTTTTTCTAGAGCGGGAGGTGTAGGAACGAAGCCTTACCCGAGCGAACTCGACTGCGTCGGAGACATGACGCGGCTGGGAATGCCTGGGTTTTCCCACGGGCTACCATAACGATACGCTTCGACAAACATCAGAATGCATGCAGCCAGCATCAGGAGAGTCGAGGCGACAAGCATGACAAAATAGACGTTCAGAGGTTGCTTAGGGCGACTCATGATGGAAATAGTCGATTAGCCGAGTTTGGCTGCGACCTTGTCTCCTTGCTGAATCAAACCTTTGAGATATTGCTTTAGAATGACCCCGATGGCTTTGTCGTCTTCAATGCGAAGGATACGAATTTTGCCGAGGTATTGAGCGCCACGAAAGACTTCCAGTTCGTGATTAACCTTGAGGCCGTCGTCACGTCCGAGCGAAATCTCGACCATGTTGTCGCGACCAATGGCAAGGATGAGTCCCTTGATTCCATCCGGCGGTGCGTCGTCAGGGTCCTCGTCGAGGCCGGCTTTGACCAGCGTATTTCGCATGATGCTGGTTCGAGCTTCAAGAGCCGTGTTTTCGTCTCGGAGCGATTCTTCCCGAGCTTTCGCATCAACATAGATCGATTGCAAGCTATTGTAGGTGTCGGTTAGCTCAATAACTTTGGCGCGTTGTGCATTGCGATCCTGAATCGTTTGGTCAATGAGTTTCTTTACTTCGGCGTTCTCGGCGGTGATTCGTTCAAGGTCCTGGCTGGTTCGGCTCAGGGTATCGTCCTGTAGGCGGCGGGTTCGTTGGAGTTCGAGAAGATCGGTTTCCTTCTTTTCCAATTCTCCCTGTTGTTCCGCCAGTTGGGTTTGCAGCGAGGCCAAGGCAATGCGTCGGGCAGCTTGCTCAGTGGCGAGTTCGTTGGCTGAGCGTTCGATCGAAGCCTTCAACTCGACGATCGTAGCCTCCATTTTCTTGACTTGAGCTTGGTAACCGGTCGGTCCGGTGACGGCGTCTCGCCACTTGGCATGACTGGCGTTAATGGCCAAAGCCAAGGAAAAGAAGATCCCGCTCAAGAGCAGGACCGCAAACATGAAGACTTTTCCGAGAAGGGTCATGAACCAAATTCCTCAACGCTGATATAGCTCGTTGGACTGACGAGAGCCTCTTTCCAAGTATAGTTGGCTCTGAAAAAATATGTCAACAAAATGAGGGAATTTGATAGTACCATTGGTGACCGGGTTATCCTCGGCTATCTTCTATTTTCTCGGGAGCGGCCGTTCGGATTTAGTGAATTTTCCGGTCGCAACGCGGTTTCCCGGGATATAAAACCGATTGCCGTTACACTTCTAGGACCACTATGAGCGTACCCACGCCTGCGGCCTCGCCTGCCGTCCCTTTCCTGGTCAAGCACGAATTCCTTATCCGTCGACTCCATTCCTTGAGTGGACTCGTCCCGGTTGGAGCCTATATGTGCGTCCACTTGGTGACGAACGCTGTTTGCTGGCCGGGCCCCGGGAGCTTTCAGTCCAACGTTAACATGATTCATAACCTCGGCCCGGCTTTGCCGCTGGTCGAGTGGCTTTTCATCTTCGGACCGATCATTTTCCACGCCGTCGTCGGAATCTGGATCGCAATGTCGGGCGTTTCAAACACGTCCAGCTATAAATACACGGCCAACCGCCGTTACTCCCTCCAGCGACTGACCGGTTATCTCGCGTTCATATTCCATTTTTTACCCACGTTTTTCACCTCCATGGTTGGTTTCATTTCGACTGGTGGATGAAAAACGTTGCCGAACCGTTAGGAATGGCTCAGTTCAAACCCTTCAACGCCGCCAGTACCCTTGCCGTTGCAATGGGCGGAATCGCTTGGCCCATTTTCTATGCCGCCGGCGTTCTGGCTGTTGCTACCACCTAGCCAACGGGATTTGGACTGCCGGGATAACTTGGGGTGTTTGGCTTACGCCAAAGGCTCAGTCCAAAGCGACTTATGCCTGTGCGGTTTTTGGTGTGCTACTTTCAATTGTCGGCTTAAGTGCTCTCTGGCGGTCAAGACGACTGATGTTCAAGAAGCAAAGCAAATCGAAGATTCTATTTCCGTTCGCGAGTTGATAGCGGCGAGATTAGTGACAATCCACATAAGCGGTCGGAACCTCACACCGAAACTTCGTCGGCCAAAGTAGGTCTCTCCGAATCCGTTTCACAAACCAAGTAAGAAAAGAGTTATGGCTGGTAAGCGAGTCGTTGTTGTTGGTGGTGGCCTAGCCGGGGCTCTCCGCGTCGATGAAGTTGGCGGAGTTGGGTGTTAACGTCGACCTGATTAGCTTGACCCCCGTTAAGCGATCGCACTCCGTGTGTGCTCAAGGTGGAATCAATAGCGTGAGCGACCTCACGCGCCAGGAAGGGGACAACGAGTGGAAGCACTTCGACGACACGATTCTCGGCGGTGACTTTCTACAGCACCAACCGCCCGTCAAAGAAATGTCGTACTGGGCTCCTAAAGTCATCGATTTGATGGACCGACTCGGCGTGACCTTCAACCGAACGCCCGAGGCTTTATCGATCGTCGTCGCTTCGGAGGAACGTTGTATCGCCGCACTGCCTTCGCCGGAGCAACCACCGGACAGCAACTCCTCTACGCTTTGATGAACAAGTCCGACGTCGCGAGTCGGAAGGGATGGTCAAAAAGTACGAGTTCTGGACTTCCTTGGGCGGTTCTCGACAACAATGGTCGCTGCGTCGGCGTTGTTGCTCAGGATATGGTTAGCATGGAGATCCGATCGTTCCCGGCCGAAGCGGTCGTCGTAGCGACCGGTGGCTGCGGACTGGTCTACGGCCGCTCGACAATGTCGGTTTTTTGTACCGGCAGTGCTGCGAGTCGTTGTTTTCAGGTTGGCGGCAAGTACGGTAACGGCGAATTCATCCAAGTCCATCGACGGCTATTCCCGGAGCCGACAAGCTTCGCCTAATGAGCGAGTCGGCCCCGCGGCGAGGGAGGTCGCGTTTGGGTGCCGCGCAGGCCGAATGATTCTCGTTACCCGAAAGAGATTCCAGAGAGCGAACGCTATTACTTCCTCGAAGAACGCTTTCCAAAGTACGGCAATCTCGTGCCTCGCGACATTGCCACCCGCGAGATTTTCAACATCTGTGTCAACGAAGGCTTGTCGGTTGATCCGTCGCGAATGTGCGTCTATCTCGACTTGACTCATCTGAAGCGTGAGGAGCTTGATCGTAAACTTGGCGGGATTCTTGACATCTACGAGAAATTCAAGGTGTTAATCCGCGCGACGAACCGATGAAAATTTTCCCGGCCGTTCACTACAGCATGGGGGGCTTATGGGGTTGATTATGAGAAATCGGCCGATGGTGGCTTGTTGTTGGGGTCGCCGAGAAATCAATCGACGAATATCCCGGGCTTATACGCAATCGGTGAGTGCGACTATCAATATCATGGAGCCAATCGACTGGGTGCCAATTCGTTGTTGAGCTGCATCTTTAGTGGATTGATCACTGCTCCCGGTATTGTCAGTTGGATGCAGTCCCAACAAATCGAGGGACGCGATTCCTTCATCGTTGTACGAGCAGGCTGTAGCCCCAACATCAATCGCGTCACAAGGCTCTGTTGAGCGGTTCAAATGGGAATGAGAAATCCGTACTTGCTGCATCAAGAGCTTGGCGACATCATGACCCGAGCCGCCACGGTTGTTCGCGAGAACACTCAACTCGAAGAGGCTTATGCCAAAGTCATGGACATCCAAGAGAAGTCGAAGCGTTGTGCCGTCAGCGATACCGGCAACTGGTCGAATCAGAATGTGATCTTCACCAAAGCCTTCCAGGATATGTTGCCGGTCGCCTTAGCCATCTTGAAAGGTGCCTTGCTTCGCGATGAATGCCGCGGCGCTCACTTCAAGCCGGCTTTTGCACCGAAGAGTCTTGTTTCAACCGATCCGGTTGAACGGCGTCGCGAAGCGGAAGCATGGTGTGATAACTTTGAAGCCAACAATCGTCGCTTCCTGAAATCGTCAATCGCCGAGTGGAAAAATCCCGAACCTTCGATTACTTACGAAGACGTCGATACTTCGTCGATTCCTCCGCGACCTCGTTTGTTACGGCCTAGTCGGTGCCGAGACGATCGAGGAAGTTTGGAACGAGCGGACCAAGAAGAAGCAAAGCTTGCCCGCAGAGAACCGGCAACTTGTCGGTGCAAGCTAGAGTCAAATCATCTCCTCCTCTTTCCGTTCTTATCGGAGGGGGCCGAGGGGGTGAAGGTCCAAGGTCAACGTTTTCCTGAAAAAGCTTTTGGTACAGAATACGAAACGTGATAGGCCGGAAGCCTACTTCACTTCAGGACCATGACAGGTCGGATGCCTGTCCGACTAAGAGTCACCAAACAAAACTTGTTAGCCCTATCCAACATTAATTAGTCAATCATGATCGCTCCCTCGCACGAAGCCGCACAACACGTCGTCGCCCCGAGAAGGTCAACGTTCGCATCCTTCGCCAAGATGCTCCCGGTAAGCCAAGCTATTGGGAACGTCATCAAGTCCCGTATGAACCCGACATGAACGTTATCAGCGTCCTTCAGAAAGTCGCGGCACAGGCCAAGACGATCGAAGGTCGACAGGTTGCACCCGTAACTTGGGACTGCGGTTGCTTGGAAGAAGTTTGCGGCTCCTGCACGATGGTCATCAACGGGAAAGTCCGTCAAAGTTGCTCAGCCCTCGTCGATCGACTGCTGGAAGATTCTGCTGAAGAGATCGAACTTCGTCCGATGACTAAATTTCCGGTCGTCCGCGATTTGATGTTGATCGCTCTCGATTGTTCCGATCGCTACAACGTGTCAAGGCTTGGGTGCCGGTCGATGGCTACTACGATATGGGGCCCGGCCCACGGATTCCGCGTGAAGATCAAGAACGCGACTATCCGCTAAGCGAGTGCATGAGTTGTGGCTGCTGTCTGGAAGCTTGCCCGCAGTTCACCAAGATTGAAATTCAGCCGCGAATTGGCGAATCGCCTGAGCAACTCGAAGAACGCCGTAATGCGGCTTACGATCAAGGTTTTCTGGGAGCGAATGCTATTTCTCAAGCCATGCTGTTCAACTCCCATCCCGTTGGCAAATCGCTGGAGAGCGAACGCTTGGAAGCTTTGATGCAACCGGGCGGAATTCAAGGATGTGGCAACGCTCAGAATTGCGTAGCGGTGTGCCCCAAGAAGATACCGCTGACAACGTCCATCGCCCGGGCCGGGGCGCGCCGTGACGGTTTACGCCATCAAGAAATTTTTCGATCGGTAATCATTGAGCAGATATCTTCTCACCACCGTCAAATTATTTGTCTTGGGGCTGATTGTCTTTTGGATTGTTAAAACCTTTGACAAGACTCATTGGGATAATCTGATTTCACAGCCAAAGCACTGGGGCTTGCTCGGCGTCTCATTTTTGGCTGTCTTGGCGGCACACGTTATCAGCTTTTGGCGCTGGGCCGTCTTTGTTCATGCGCTGGGCGTTCCCTTTTCGACTTTTGAAGCGTTGCGTTTGGGCTTCGTCGGTGCGTTGTTCAATTTTGTTTCCTTGGGAGCCGTCGGCGGCGATCTTTTCAAAGCCTTAGCTGCGGCTAAACAAGCACCGGGGAAACGACCGGAAGTGGTGGCTTCGGTTCTGGTTGATCGCGCCCTCGGATTGCTGGGACTTGTCATCGTCGCGGCCGTGAGTCTCCAGTTCTTCGGAAGCGAGCTTTCGCCGACCCTCGAGTGGATTCGACGTGGAGCTTGGTTGTTTACTTTCGTGGGAATTGGGGCGTTGGGGCTTGTTGCCTTTGTCGGACATCGCCTTCCGACAAAGCTTTTACATCGGCTGCCGTTGGTCGGCAAGCTGGCCTATCGGATGGCTTCGGCGGGATTGCTGTTTGAAGGGAGGCCGCGTTTGGTGGTCGAACTGATGGGAATGAGTTGCGTCGTTCATGCCTTGCTGACCATTGGAATGTATATCGTTTCAATCTCGTTGTATTCGAACGCCCCTTCGCTGAAAGAACATTTCCTGACGGTTCCACCCGCCTTTGCGGCGGCTGCGCTGCCGCTTGCTCCGGGTGGGCTTGGTGTTCAAGAGATGGCCGTTGCCAGTTGTTTGAAGAGCTTCCGAATCTATCGCAGAACTTTACCGGCTTGGTCGTAGCGATTGTTTTTCGAATCGAGATCATCGCGATCGCTGCCATCGGAGGCATCTTCTATCTCGTTGGCTCTCGCGAATTGAACGCGGATGGAGGGAGGACTCGAGGAGTCGGCGTGATAAATACTTAGTCCTTCTCTATCTCACCGATTTCCAGAGCAATTAATTCTTGGGGCTTTGTTCCGGGGGAGTTTTAAGCCTTTCGCCGGCAACCCTCGGGAAGTGGTTCTTTGCCAATCCCATCTATGTTTAGCTTCTTCACTGCGAGGAAGCGAGATTATGTCGAGTCAGCCATTCGACGGCGCGAAGTGGCCAAGTTCCATATTGGAGTTGGGGCGAGGGCGGTACCATAGCCATGCCCGCCCGTTTCGTAGATGTGCAGCTCTGCGGGAACCTTTTTTTCTTTCAAGCCGATGTAAAGTAAAGCCGCACCGACCGAAGTCGAGGCGTCGTCGGAGGTGTGGACGATAAAGGCGGGCGGGAGGTTCTCGCGGAAGCCGATATACGGGACAAGCTTGCCGGTCGCCTTGTCGACTAGGTTCCACGGATAAACCAAGATTGAAAAGCTCGGTCGACAATTCTGCTTGTCGATGTCGTCGAGTGAAGTATAGGAAGCAACTTCACCACCGGTGTGAAGGGCACTGCCGACGTGACCTCCGGCGGAAAAAGCCACAACACCAACGCGATCCGCTTGTATGTTGTACTTGCCGGCGTGATGACGAACCCAACGCAAGGCACGTTCGGAGTCTTGTAAAGGACGAAGATAAGGAAGCTCGTTCTCGGCTTTCGCTTCCGACGTGCGATAGCGAAGAACAAAGGCGGTAATACCGAGCGGATTCAAGATGTCGGCCATCTCGGAGCCCTCAAGATCGGTGACGACTTTGCCGAAGCCGCCGCCGGGAAGAATGACAACGGCAGTCCCATTGGGTTTAGCTGCCGGAAAGACATCCATGCTGGGAAGGCGGATCTTTTCGATGCGCGTGATCTTGGCTGTGTCGGTCGGTTTCGAAGGAAGTTCCGTCCCGCGAGCGTCGGATGTTTCTCCAGGGGCAAGGCCGGGCCAAATCAAAACGCTATCGCTCGACTGGGCAATGGTGTGAAAGCCGGCGAACAGCAACGAGGCGAGAAAGACAAAACGATGGTTGAACATATAACTCACTCTACCGGCCTTTGTTGGCTTACGAAACTATCGAAGGACACGTTTAAACCTCAAACTTCGGACCCTCTCCTCGTAGCGTGGCGAGACTAAACGGTACGATCTGCGAATGAAACGTGCGGGGAAGGACTTAGGTCTCGACATTACCGCTTTGATGTTTGGTGAGTTGGTGGAGCGCTTCACCATCGGCGTTGTAGTGGGTCACTCGCAACGAGCCGTGAAAGAGTTCGAGGTGGCTGAATCCGTAGACAGACTGCCCGAACGGCATGGTGCGATCTTTCTCGAGCTTGCGTATCCTCGCTCCGCCGCCGCCGGACAAAATGTAGCTTGTGAATTGTCCTTCCAACTCCAGGTGTTGCATGTCGTGATCGTGACCACACATGTAAGCATGGACTTTATGTTTTTGGAACAAAGGCCCCCACTTCTCGATCAAGACTTGAGTGTCACCGTGATCACCGTTGGAGTAGAGAGGATGATGGCCCAAAGCGATCGTTATGGGGGCCTCGGCTTTTCTAATTTCCGCTTCAAGCCAGGCAAGTTGCTGTTTGGATTCATCGGCGGTAAGCGAAGCCTTTGGTGTTTTGCTCTTCGAGGCGCCGCTGACTTCCGGGAGATTGCTGTCAAGCGCCAGAACGGTTGCCCAAGGTTCGCTCTTATTGGGACCAAGCTCGAAGCGATACCATTTTGACGGCATCGTCCAGCGCGTCTTCTTTTCACGTGCGTACTGGAGTTGGATCTTCTCTCCACCTGCGTTATCGTGGTAGTCGTGATTGCCGAGAATCGCCCAACACGGCATCGGGAAGCTCGACTCGGGATATACATCCTCGAAGGTGGTTTTCCATCGCGCCGAGTTGATCGAGAACCCGTCTTTGGCCTTACTGTAGAAGTTGTCACCGAGGAGCAACATACTCTGAGGAGCGATCGACTCGCGCTTCATGAAGGCGGCCATGGCTTCTGACACTTTCTTTTGATCGGAACCGGTTGTTCCAAAATCGCCGATCGCGAGGAGATGATGAGCCTTGGAAGAAGGCTTGGCAATCGGAGACGCGCGGAGCGGTTTGACGGCAGCTAAAGTGCTGAAGCAGAAGAGGGTCTTGAGAGCGCGACGACGGTCCATCGAGAACTTCCGATCGAAATGTGGTGGAGAAGTGAGGCGGGACGAACGGCTTCACGGAATAAAACTCGTCCGTAGGGGTCTCCTCATTGAACCCAGGGAAAGGCTCAGCGTCAAGCTTCCGCGGAAACACTCAACTCTTTAACGAATCGAGATCGGTAGACCGGGAGGCCGTTCAGCCGAGTACGGCGCTCGAAATGAGTGTGATAGTCCATGGCGTGGGCAGCCGATCGCTCTTCAACATACTCAGGACCGCGAAGCTTGGTCGACGCGGCGATGAGTTCGAGACTCGATTCGTAGTAGTCGAGTACATCGGTCCAGAAATGGAGAACGCCGTTGGGTTCGAGTGCCTTCTCAATGGCGACAACCATCCGTTCGTCAGCACCCGGCGCTTCTTGTGCCGAGCTTTCCACCAGGGATCGGGAAAGTACACGTGCACGGCTGCCAAACGGCCGGACGGGACGTCCGAACACATCACTTCGGACAGCGTCGGCCGAGAGAAAACGAGCATTCGAGACTCCTTGTGATTCCAATCGCGATTGGGCCAACGCCGCGTACTTGGCGGCCAATTCGATCCCGATGAAATAAGTCGATGGGTTTCGTTGGGCCGTCTCGATCAAGAACAATCCTTTGCCCGAGCCGACTTCCAGCTCGATGCGCCCGGGTTGTTCCATTCGCTCTCGGAACGAAACTTGGTCTCCTGAGTTTTGAAGTATGGACGTAAAGAATGGTTCATGGAGTTAGATTTAGAATCCACCACGTCCGTTTCGTTGTCCGGCTTTGGCTCCGGCTCCTATCGCCTTGAGAAGTCCTTCTTCGATTGTTACTCGGAAGACCATACGTTTGGAATGACTCTCGAGCCGACGACGAACATGTCGTTGTCGCTCAAGCTTTGAGCGGCTTGGATCATGGCACGATGGCAGGATGCGGAATAATGCTTTGCGCATATTCGAGAACGGGTAGTGTTTCGAGTTCAATCAAGAATGGTGACTCGGGGACGGCGACTTTACCGGTGGAGCTATCGAGGGCGGCCTTCAAACGCTCTTCGCACTTAGGTCCAACAGCAGCGCAAAGGGCCTTCGCGGAGGTGCCCAAAGCAAATCGAACTTCTTCGCCGAGGATATGAGCGACAACCGGATCGGTACTTGCCGGGAACGGGAATGGTTCCGGTGTGGATGGTTGTGCCTTGATGTTCGTAAGCGTTGAAGTTTACCTTCACACCGTATTTGGAAACTTCAATCTCGGAAAGCGGCTTTCTGAACGAAGGCGGCGGCTTTCTTTCCATCGGCAACGCGAGTGGCACCAACGAGATGAAGCCCGTCTTGTAATTGAAGACACAGCGTTCCATCGCCGGTTCCTTCGCGGATCGAGTCATTACAAAGGACTCCAAACTCGTCAATCAAACTTTCACTGATGGGGAAGACCCCCTTTTGCGATCCATGGCTTCACGGTCGTTTCAATAATTGCCGACAGCCATTTCTCTCGAGCCGCAACTTCGGTGGAATCAATGACATCGGTTGCGCGGGCCATCATAGGACTTCCGGGCGGAGCAAAATTGATGAACGATGATTTGGCTTCGGCGGTTTTGCGGATGCGTTCGGCGAGCTTACTACCGGGAGTAACTCGACGGCCGATTCGAGAACGAGTTGTTTGCCTGATTGGTCTGCCACAACTCCAACGACGAATTGACTGAGGCTCATGATGATGGCCTCCATTTCGTCGAGTTGCATTGCTTGCATCTCCTGTCCAAGCTTGACCTGCCTACGTTGCAAATCAACTTTTTCCTTAGCCGCTTCGTCCGTCGCCTCGGCTTCTTTGCGTTCAAGTTGTCGATCGATTCTTTCAAGCCCACGATCAAATGAATCACGAATCTGAGAGACCAACATTTCACGAAGCCCGGACGGAACGGCTTGACCGTCATATCGAATGCCGACATCGAACTGATTTGCCAACTTCAAAATGGCTTGTTCAGGAACGGCAGTGAAGCTTTTAACCAATTCTTCCTGCATCCCGACGACCAGCCAGTTGTCGATCTTCTTGAGAAGCACCGGACGTCGCTGGACCTCTAATGCAAGCAGTCCTTGCCCCAAATCTCGGGGTCGCCTGCGATTGGAGCCAAGCCGGCGAGAAAACCGTCCATGTCGGCGAGGGGAAGAAAAATTGCCGGATCGGGATTGCCCGCTTGATTGATCGTCATTGCTACACCGATCGGTCGATCTCGATCGAGTCCCCGCGAGTACTGAGTGACCATGATGGATACCATGCCACCGATCTCGGGTTGATTCACGGCTCGCATCAAATACGAAACGTGCGAAACCAACTGATCGAGTTTACTGGTCGAAAAGAGCAGAAACGGTGTAGAGGCCGGAGTTTGAACGACCGGAGCACCGGGCGAAGCCTTCTCTTGTGCTCGAAGCGGCGAACAAACCAAGACGAGCGAGAGACCGGCGATCAGCCTACTATTCGACTGCGTAAGAGATTCATCCTAATTCCCATCCGTAAGTTTCACTCGGTTGTCGTTCTCGATCGCCGAATCCGGCGACGAAAAACGCGAGTTCAAGACTACAAAAAAACGGGGCGAATCCTGCAAAGTCAGGAATCGCCCTCGATGTCAATTTCGAGTGAAATTGTAGCAGTTTTTCCGCTCAGCTATCAACGACTTCTTCCGCTTCTTCGGCTTCGATGTCCGAGGCTACGCCTTCAGGACCGGTATAGCCTCCCGATTCGAGAATCTTCTCGCGGATTTCCTGGGAAATCTTCGGATTTTCAATCAGGAAGTTACGAGCCTTTTCTTTGCCTTGGCCGAGATATGTATCGCCATACTTAAACCAAGCACCGCTTCGCGAGGACGATTTGATGAGCGGCTCCGAGGTCGAGGAGGTCTCCTTCGTAGCTAATCCCGTTGGTGTGCATCATGTCAAACTCGGCTACGCGGAACGGAGGGGCAACCTTATTCTTGACAATCTTGACCTCACACGTTGGACCTACTTGCTCTTCACCGTCTTTCAACGATCCGATACGACGAACATCGATACGGCATGAGGCGTAGAACTTCAATGCTCGACCGCCGGGAGTGGTTTCGGGGGCTACCGAACATAACACCGATCTTCTCGCGAATCTGATTGATAAAGATCGTACAGGTCTTGCTGCGAGCGATCGCACCGGTCAGTTTTCGCATCGATTGACTCATAAGGCGAGCTTGCAACCGACGTGAGAATCACCGATTTCACCTTCCAATTCTTGCTTGGGAACCAACGCCGCACCGAGTCGATGATGATTACGTCGACGGCGTTGCTCTTGACCAGCATTTCCGTGATCTGCATCGCTTCTTCACCGCTGCTCGGTTGCGAGACCAGCAACGAATCAAGTTCCACGCCGAGTTTCTTTGCCCAGGTTGGATCGAAGGCATGCTCGGCATCGATAATCGCGGCGATTCCACCGGTTTTCTGAGCCTCAGCCGCGATATGCAAAGCCAAAGTCGTCTGCCGCTCGACTCGGGACCGAAGACTTCGATAATTCGCCCACGCGGGACGCCGTTACCACCTAAGGCGATGTCCAAAGAGAGGGAGCCGGTCTTGATCCCTTCGATCTTGAGACTGCCTTCGGCACCCAAAGGCATAATCGATCCTTCGCCGAACTGCTTTTCAATTTGCTGGAGCGTGGTCTTTAAGCCCGGCTCGCGTTTGTAAATGGTCTCCAAACCGCTGACGGCTCCGCTTGCCGATTTGGTCTCTTTTTTCTTGCCGGTGGTTTTGCTGCTGCCTGCCATGATTCAATGGATCCCTTCGTTGAAGACTACTGAACAAAATTGGTCAAATTCACATCAAGCTTTCGTCGGATTTCCACGCTACATTTAGCGTCTGCCGAAAATCACACTGAACAGTTTCCACCACCCAGTATACGGATGGATAGTAGCGATTGTTTTTGTGGGTTGCAATAAGGAGCAACCTTTCGGTGGGCCATTTTTGCCTGACAAAATATATTTCGCCGAAGGAAGGACACCTCTGGTCCTAGGGATGGGAATTAAGCTAAGAATCTCGCAATTGGCTTTCGACGCTCTGAAATGATTGAAAAAACGTGGAATATTTGAGTTGGTTTACGGAACTGGATACGAATCTCAACGCCCTGGCGAGTCAAATGGGGCCATGGCTTTATGCGATTCTGTTTGCCGTCATTTTCTGCGAAACCGGGCTGGTAGTAACACCTTTCTTACCCGGAGATTCATTGCTTTTCGCCGTAGGAGCGTTGGCCGCAACATCCGGTAGCCCGATTCAGCTCGGCTGGATGATTCCGCTTCTCATCGTGGCTGCGATCGCCGGCGACGCCGTCAACTATTGGATCGGTTATTGGATTGGCCCGAAAATCTTTCGTTGGGAGCGATCGTGGCTTTTCAATCGGGACCATCTGGACCGCGCCCAAGCCTTCTACGAGAAGTACGGTTCCAAAGCGATTGTGTTGGCTCGCTTCGTTCCGATTGTCCGCACGTTCGCTCCGTTCGTGGCCGGGATCGGCAAGATGAATTATCTGCGCTTTGGTTCTACAACGTGATCGGGGGCATTACGTGGGTGGTAATGTTTCTATGCTCGGATATTGGTTCGGCAACTTGGAGATCGTGAAGAAGTATTTTGAGTTGGTCATCCCTGGCCATCATTGGATTGAGTGTTTTGCCTATGGTGTTCGAGTTTTGGCAAGCTAGGAAAGCCAACCGCTCCGAAACGTAAGCGAAGATCTGAGTTTTTGACCACAAATGCTTCCTCCACGGAAGGCTCTTACCTCCGGCCCCTCTCCGGAAGAAAGCGTAAGGAGCGAAGACACCGGGGCTTCCGAGGTAAGAACCGGCAAGGGGAGGCTTCGATTACGAGATTATTTCTTTTGCGACATCGCCGTAGACGTCGGTGAGTCGAAGTCGCGGCCGGAATAGTGATACGTCAGCTTTGTGTGATCGAAGCCGAGAAGATGAAGAATTGTGGCGTGGAGATCGTGCGTTCCAAGCTTGCCTGAAACAGCGACGCCGCCGGGTGTCATCGGTTGAGCCGTATCGCATGCCCCCTTTGACGCCGCCGCCGGCCATCCACATCGAGTACCCTTGGTTGTTGTGACGCCGACCGTCACCGTTGTTGGCTTGGTCTTGTGGACTTCGTCCGAACTCACCGCCCCAGACGACAAGCGTATCTTTGAGCATATCGCGATCCTTGAGGTCTTCCAGCAAGGCTGCGATTGGGCGATCGATGGCTAGGCAATTCTCGCTGAGATCGGCCTTTCAAATCGCGATGCTGACACCCGCTTTCCCGGCTTGGATGAAGCGACCCGCTCAGCCAAGCGCCGAGCCATCAAGCATTGCGTTCCAAAGTCTTCGGTGGCTGATTCATTGATGCCGTATCGATCCAGCGTCGATTGCTTCTCTCCCTTTAAATCGAGCACCGTTGGGACCGAAGTTTGCATTCGATACGCCAGCTCGAACGATTGAATGACTCCTTCCCACTCGGAACTCCCAGGATGCTTTTCGAGCAAGCCGCGATTCATGTCCTGAATCAAATCAATCTGCGACCGTTGTCGCTGCCGACCGAGATGATGACGAATGTCGCTGATACCTCCCGCTTCGAGATCGACACGCGTACCCTGAAACGAAGCCGGCAGAAAGGACGCGCCGTAGTTCTGTGCACGCCTTGGCCAACCGGATTGATCGTTACAAACCCGGGCAAGTCTTGGTTCTCGGTCCCAAGACCATAGGTAACCCATGAGCCCAACGACGGACGAACAAAGTTGACGCTTCCCGTATGCAAGGCGATGGTGGCTTGTGGATGCGCCGCGTTCGAGGTGTGCATTCCATTGTGCAAGCACAAGTCATCGGCGTGACGGCTCAACTCTGGAAAGAGTTCGCTAATCATCAAACCGCTTTGGCCTTGCGGTTTGAACTTAAAAACAGGAGC
Source organism: Ottelia alismoides (assembly GCA_037367405.1). Classification (NCBI taxonomy): domain Eukaryota; kingdom Viridiplantae; phylum Streptophyta; class Magnoliopsida; order Alismatales; family Hydrocharitaceae; genus Ottelia; species Ottelia alismoides. The sequence continues at coordinate 27,851 of JAZKJV010001717.1, forward strand.
TAAGAGCTTTCCATTTCGACCGCCGACCTCGGACGTTTTACCGGCGGCAGCCTTTAAGCCCGGCTTCCAATCAAAGGTATCGAGATGGCTCGGGCCGCCTTGCATAAATAAGAAAATGACCAGCTTGGCTTTGGCAGGAAAATGAGGCTGGCGAGGTGCAAGTGGCGACGTAAAGTGCCGGCTGATCGAGCCAATTCGGCATTCATGGCTCCAAACGCCAACCAGCCGAATCCGGCAGCCGTATGTTGAAGCATCGCACGACGAGTTGTCGGAGAGAAGGTGTTTCGGCAGGTGTCATGATTTGTTGATAGCGGCTCGGCACTCCGAGCGAGACTGGTGAAGATTCTTGTCTATGGGATATAACGGAATTCGGCGGAGGAGTAGAGAGCTTGCGTGAGTTCGGCCCAGCTACTTCGACGGTCGCTGCCTGATTCCAAAAACTTCAAGGCCCGCTGCGTCTCTTCTTCGCTGGGGTAACGACAAAGGGTATACGCATAGGCATATCGAACGCGGACCTTCTCATCCGACAAATTCTGCTCAAGGATTCGATCGGCAGCTCGCTTCGAGACTTCGACGACAAAAGGATTGTTGAGAAGGAACAGGGCTTGCGGAGCGACCGTCGTCACGTCGCGTTGACCGTTGACTTGGCTCGGCTCTGCGAAATCGAAGACGGTAAACATGCCGGGGAGACGTGTCCGGATGACCGGTAAGTAGATACTGCGAATCGGTTGCGCAATCAAATCGTCAGCGTTGCTTCGCTGGTTGTTCTTGTTGGCTTTGGCGAGCCCCATGGCCTCGGAAGCTTCAAAGGGAGCGCCCGTCGGTCGTTCGTTCGTCAGCATTCCGCCCGCAGCCAGCATTGAATCGCGAATGGCCTCGGCTTCCAATCGTCGGAGATTGGCATGCCAGTAGAGTCGGTTGGCTTCATCGATCGCTTGGTTGGCGGCGATGTGTTTCTCCGCTCATTCGATAGGTGCGACTCAAAACGATCGACCGAATTAATGATTTCATCGACCAGCCGTTGCTCATCAATTGTGTCGCCAGATGATCGAGCAGTTCCGGATGCGTCGGAGCGGACCCGGAAACGCCGAAGTTGTCGACGGTTTCGACTAAGCCGCGACCCATGAGGTGCGACCAAATCCGATTGGCCATGACACGTGATGTGAGTGGATGCTCACGCGATGTTAGCCAAGCGGCGAGTTCCTTCCGACCGCTATGGTTGTCGGTCAGCTTCGGCGCCGAAACTTGCTTGAAGACGACAGGAAAGCCGCGCGGAACGACATCGCCTTTAATATCGGGTTCGCCTCGGACCCGTAACGCCAAGTCGTCGACTTCGCCTTCAATCGCAGCCATCGCGAGTTTGGCATTCGGATCGACACTCGTAATGTCGTCACGGTAGCTCTTCTTCTTTTTCGAAGAAGCCGAAGCTGATTCGCCCAGGGCCTGAAGCTGACTTCGCAACTTCGCATACTTTTCGCGAAGATCGTTGCGTTCGGTACGACTGAGGCTTCCGATCTTGGCTTGCGATTGGATTTCTTCCAATCGAGAACGGAGCTTGGCGATTTGCGATGCTTCGCTACTGCGTCCCGTCGGCGTCGGCTTTGCATTTGACGATCCTTCCAAGCCGACAAGTAAGTCGGGCTGGAAATTAGTTCTTGTTGCCGCCTTGTCGATTGCGCAAACCACTCATCGTGCTCGTACTGCCGAAGATACCGGCTACGGCATAAGTAATCTTTCTGTGAGATCGGGTCGAATTTATGGTCATGGCATCGGGCACACGCCAACGTCAGTCCCATCGTGGCTCGACTGAGTGTATCGATTTGATCGTCGATACGGTCGAGCATAAACTGCTCGTTGTCGCGCTCGTTCAAGTCCATCGAACCGAGCGCCAGAAAACCGGTTGCGACCAAATTCTCCTCGCGATCCTTATCGCCTTTAGCTGTTAGCAGGTCGCCCGCGATTTGTTCTTCGAGAAATTTGTTGTAAGGTTTATCGCGATTGAACGAGTCGATGACATAGTTGCGATAACGCCAAGCATAAGCGAACGGGATGTTTCGCGTCTTGCCGACGGAATCGGCATATCGCGCGACGTCGAGCCAGTAGCGACCCCAGCGCTCACCAAAAGCGGGTGACTTGAGAAGTTCGTCGACGACTTTCGCAAGCGCTTCATCATCCGAGGCCGGATCGTGAATGAAAGCTCCGACTTGGGCGACGGTCGGCGGTAAACCGGTAAGATCAAGCGACACTCGACGAATCAAAGCGAATCGATCGGCATCGCGTGCCGGCTGCATTCCGGCGTCTTCGATCTTCGACAAAATGAATCGATCCAAATCGTTGCGACTCCACGACGTATCTTTCACGGTTGGGACCGGCGGTTTGGCAATCGGCTGAAACGCCCAATGGCTTTTCCCTTTCTCCCAGTCAATACCGGCCGCTTTCTTGACAGGGCCGCCGGTTCGTGGATCGGAGCACCCATCTCGACCCAATCTTCGAGAATCGATATCTCGTCTTGGGTCAGCTGATACTTTGGAGGCATCTGAAGGTCCGTATTCTTGTAAAGAACCGATTCGATGAGGAGACTTTTATCAGGCTTTCCCGGCTCGAGGATTTCACCCGAATCGCCACCGGCCGCCCAACCTTCTTTGCTATCGAGGAGCAGCCCACCTTTGACTTTCTCCGAAGTAGTGGCGTGGCATTCATAGCAATGCTTGGCAAGTAACGGTCGAACTTTGCCTTCAAAGAAGGCCGTTTCCGCCGGGGTCGGCTTTGCCGCGTCGGCTTGCCCGAAAAATCCGATCGTGACAAAAAGTGCGGTCAACAGAAAGCGTTGCACTTCGTGGATCTGGAGTCGCATAAACCGATACTTACACTGGGGTGAACAAAAATTATCAATTCAACCGGTTGAAACCATGGCAGCCGAGTTCGCTCGGACTCTAGCCGCCGACTTCGACTTAACTCTCACAACCCCTAACGTAACGTGAAAGAGCGAGCCAACGGCAAACTTATTCAAAGTTTCCGAAGGTTGTCGGCATGTCGAAGCAATTTCAGGCCATCCCAGCGGAAATTTGATTTAGAATCCGGGACGGATTGATTGCACTTTCCGCCTCCGATGCCGTCTTGCGACGCGAGATGGCAGCCCGATCCCTCCCTCCGATACTTCCTATGAAAACTTTCGCAATTCTGCTCGGCTTGGCCATTGTTGTTTCTTCAGCCTCGACGAGCCGATCGGCTCCAAATGTCATCATGATCGTTTCCGACGATCACGCTTGGACCGACTATGGTTTTATGGGGCATCCTGTTTTGCAGACGCCGAACTTGGATCGCTTGGCTCGAGAGAGTCTCTGTTTCCGACGCGGCTATGTAACGTCGAGCCTCTGTTGCCCTAGCTTGGCGACGATTATTACAGGCAAGTATCCGCATCAACATAAAATCACAAGCAACGATCCACCGATTCCGCCCGGGATGGTGAATCGAGACTTCCAAAAATCGTCGGCTTTCAAAAGTGGGCGTGAAGTTATGAATCGTCACATGGAAGGCGTGCCGACCATACCGCGTTTGATGCGCGACCAAGGTTATCTCTCGCTTCAGACCGGTAAATGGTGGCAAGGTGATTTTACCCGAGGCGGATTTACACACGGCATGACCAAAGGGGGACGTCACGGCGATGAAGGACTCGACATCGGTCGAAAAACGCTCCGAGCCGATTTTCGATCATATAAAGTTGGCAAAGCAGGAAAGAAAACCTTTTTCATATGGTACGCGCCGCTCATGCCACATGATCCTCATACTCCTCCGGATCGCCTGTTGGAAAAGTATCGCGATAAAGCCAAATCGATTCACGAAGCAAAGTACCTGGCGATGGTAGAATGGTTCGACGAAACGATCGGTGAGATTATGAAGCATCTGGATGAGCAAGGTCTCGCTCAAGACACGATCATCACCTACGTCGCCGATAACGGTTGGATCACTGATCCAAAGAGTGGACGTTACGCGCCAAAATCAAAGCAATCGCAATACGACGGCGGTTTGCGGACGCCGATCATGATTTCGCTGGCCGGCAAGGTCACACCGACCATGTCGGAGAATCTAGCGCAATCGATCGATTTTTATCCGACCCTACTCAAAGCAATTGCCCATCCGAAGGCCGATTCTCTTTGTGCCGAAGCGCCGGGAATCAATCTCCTTGATTCATCGGTCCTTCAATCGCGATCAACCTTGTACGGCGAATGCTTCACTCACAACGCAGTCGATTTAAACCAGCCGAGCGCGAATCTTCGATATCGCTGGATGATCGACGGTAATACCAAGCTGATTATTCCGAACACCGGCAACGAACCGAAAGCCGTAGTGGAACTGTATGATCTCGCGAGCGATCCTTACGAAGAGAAAAACTTGGCTACCGTTCAGTCGATCGAGTCGCATCTCTCACCGCCCGTCTCGATCGTTGGTGGAAGCCGTAGGAAAGCTCTTGCTTATCCGGCTTTGGTGGTTTCGGGTTTTTCCCGGCAGCGGGCCGTACCAAGTCGAGTGACACGGAGGATGAGTTTCCGCTTTCCTAAGCGACTTGGTACGGGTTGATGTTAAGCGGAACCCCCATCTTCCGCTCCCGGAAATGCCGAACGGCGTTGGCTCGGTCTGAGCAGATGATTCCGCTTTCGCTCGACCAAGCAAGCAAACTTGCGTGAGGTAAAGCGGCGGCGGAAAGTGCGGTTAAGCGACTAAATCGTCTTCAGATAGATCGACATCGGATAGTGCCCCGGTCCTTGCTTGAGGCCGTCCGTGGTCGGTGCGGGAATGTAGTTGGGTAGCTTGGATTTCATTCGTTCGGGACTATCACCGTGCAACATTGACATTGCGCAGAGAATCGAAATGGAGGGATTGCCGGCAAGATAAGCGTGAAGCAATGCACTCTCATGCCAGAAGAAAAAATCATCTAAAACATTCGGACCGTAGTCGTACGGAAAAGCAATATCGTGAAAGTGAACAAAGACTCCCGACTTCACGCGCGGGAGTAGCTCTAGGACAATTCGAGTTACTTCACCTGCCGGGCCGAGCGTATGGGTCGAGTCGACGAAGAAGAGATCGCCGGGCTCAAGTCGCTCTATTTCGGTATAGTTGAGGTCGTCTGCCGACTCGCGAATCAAACGAATCTCACCGGCTTGATCGGTGGTTTGCAAAAACCTGGTCGGAAACGGATCAACGCACGTGATCTCAATCGGATAGCCGGCTTCCTTTGCCGCCTGCAAGACGATAGCCGTCGAAACACCGGCTCCGATTTGCAAGACTCGCTTGGTTGATACTTCGATATGAAGGCGAAGAGAAAGTCGGCTTCGGCGGGCCCGAACCCGACGGCTCCGTTTCGTTGATTGGCGGCATCGTAAACATCGTTTCGGCGAAGCCGCTCAACCATTGAACCCGGAATCGTCTCTTCAAAAAACGACCATTGGTGGTGTGTTTCGGCTCCGAGGACACGGTGCATTGAGAATGGGCGACGCCAACCCGTTGTTTTCTTCAGCAAACCTATATCCGGGATCTCGGAATAAAAATGTCGGGGGAGAAAGTCCCAACCTAAACGCTGTCCGAGTCGAAATGTCTTCCCGATGAGACTCTTCAGTCCGTCTTTGAGAGCACGCTTCATGAGTTGTTGGCTTTGGCCGATTCGTGAGGTTGAAATGTATTTCGGCGTGCTTGTTCGGCTTGCTGAACCGCCTGAACAGCCGATTGATAGAGGACTCGTTGCGATCGAACTTTGGCCTGAGTTTCCTCGGGTTCAACCCGCGAATAGGTGTTGTCGGGATTGAGCTTCCAAGCATTCTGATTGTCGCGAAAGTAGGTATCAAGTATTTCAATCAAACGTCGACGTGAAGACATATCTTCGACCGGGACCAACAACTCGATGCGACGGTCGATATTGCGAGGCATCCAGTCGGCCGAGCTGATGTAAACCGTTTCATCGCCGCCGTGATAGAAATACAAAATGCGGGCATGTTCCAAAAAGCGATCGACGATACTCACGACGGAGATGTTTTCGCTCAGGCCCGGAACGCCGGGTCGCAAACAACAGATGCCGCGAATATTGAGTTTGACCTGCACGCCCGCTTGACTCGCTCGGTAGAGTGCTCCAATCAATTCCGGGTCGACCAGCGAATTGAGCTTGGCTGCGATGTAAGCTTTCTGACCTTGCCGTTTGCGTTGGGTCTCGCTGTCGATCAAAGCAATGAGACGCTTTCGCAGTCCGATCGGAGCCGCTTCGATACGTCGATAAGATTGTGGTTGACTGGACGCGGTAATCGCATTGATAAAAGCGGTTGCGTCGGCCCCCAGCTCTTCGTTGCAGGTCATATAACTGATATCGCTATAGGCCTGGCCGTCGTCTCGTTGTAGTTGCCCGTCCCGAAGTGGCAGTAACGTTGAATCCCTTGCGGCTCGCGGCGAACGATGACGCACAACTTGGCATGAGTTTTCAAGCCTCGAACACCATAGATCACGTGGACGCCGGCTTCTTCCAATTCTCGAGCCCATTCGATGTTGCGAGCTTCATCGAAACGCGCTTTTAATTCAACAATGGCGGTAACGTACTTGCCTCGCTGAGCCGCTTGTTCAAGCGCCGCCACGATCGGACTCTGTCGACTCGTGCGATAGAGGATTTGCTTGATGGCCAACACGTCCGGATCGGCGGCCGCTTCTTGAATTAGGCGAACGACCGGTTCAAAACTTTCATAAGGATGACAGAGCAGGATGTCGCGCTCGGCAATGATCTCGAACATGCTCTTGGCCGGGTCGATCAGCGGCGACGATTGTGAAGGCCACGGAGTATTTCGCAACGCAGCGAAGCCTTGCATATCGGTCAGCTTCATCATGGCAGACAAATCGAGTGGACCCGGGATGAGAAAAACATCGCGAGGCCCAAGACGCAACGCATTCCGCAAGAAGTCAATCAAAGTGTCCGAAGCGTCTTCGGCAATCTCCAAGCGAACACTATCGGCAGTCAATCTTTCGTGGAGAACTTGAGCCATCCCTTCCATCAGATCGGATGCGCTGTCCTCACGGACGCTGACGTCGCTGTTGCGTGTAATACGGAACGGCTTGCATTCCAAAACGATGTCGCCGGGGAAGAACTGCTCGACAAAGCGCGAGACGACGTCTTCGAGGAGCGCATACGAATACCCTTTCTCGGACGGGAGCGTAATGAATCGCGGAATGACCTTTCCAAGCGGGACAAAGGCGATTCGTTCGTTCTCCCCGGTTTCACCGGCTTCGTTCGGTTCGACTTTCAAACGCACGCCAAGATGCATTCCGAGGTTGGCCAAGAGAGGAAATGGCATTTCGGATTCGATGGCCATCGGTGAGACGACGGGATATATCTCCTCATCGAAATAACGCCGGGCTGCTGCTTGATGGACGGCGGAAGCTTCGTTCATCTTGATCCGCTCCAACCCTTCGGCCGCCAATCCGGGTTCCAGATGCTCGGAAAAGCAAGCGTACTGATCGTGCACCATCCGCTCTAGCCGAACGAGAACAAGCTGAAGTTGTTCCTCTGAGTTCAATCCGGTTGGATCGGTTGCTTCGGGGCGTTGAGCTTTCTGAACCAGCAACCCTCCGACACGAACCATGAAAAATTCGTCGAGGTTCGAAGCGGAAATGGCTAAGAACTTCAGCCGCTCCAGGAGTGGAACCTGCCGATATGCGGCTTGGTCCAAAACCGCTGATTGAATTCGAGCCAGCTCAGCTCACGATTGATAAAGGCATCGGGTGAAAATTTCATCCACGTAGTTTAGTCGAAACGCGAAACCTTCAAACCTATCATGCCGCAATCGGTTTTCGGTCGTGCGAACGGCTCGAATCAAAGAAAAGTTCGTCATAGACCTCCAAGTAGCCCTCAACCATCCGTGAATGGCCGAATCGACTCCGTGCCGACCGTCGGGCAGCCTCGACGAGCCGACGACGTTTTTTAGAATTGGCAAACGCATCGAGCGTCAAATCGGCAAAATCCTCGGGGTTTTCTGAAGCCATAATCCAGCCGAGCGGTCGCGACGTCTCTCGGCAACGCATGACTTCTCGCAATCCGCCGGTCTCGCAAGCCACGACCGGTGTTCCCAATTGCTGAGCCGCAATGGTCACCAGCGACAATCCTTCACTCTCCGACGGATGAACAAAAACGTCGGACGCTGCGATCCATCGATTCGGGTCGTCACAAAAGCCCAACAATTGAACTTGCGCTTCGAGTCGATGCTCGGCGATCAGCTTCGTCAGCTCTTCGCGCATCGACCCTTCCCCACAAATGACCAAACGGAAATCGCCGAGTGAGTTTCGAAGATGAACGGCGGCTTTGATGAGCATGTCGTAACGCTTGCATGGAATCAAACTGCCGACGGCACAGAACAGCGGCATACACTCGGAAGTTTGTAAGGCTTGGGCTGCCTCTCGTCGGGCTGCCGTTCGATCGTAACTCGGCACATCCAGCCCGCCGTGGACAACTCGGAGCCGATCTTCAGAAATGCCGCTCTCGAAGCAAATCTCGCGCGTTGAGTGGGATACGCAAACCAATCGATCGAGTAACCAGTTGTAGCGCGAAGCCGACTTGATGTCGAAGACGGTATGCTTGACGCCTACAACCCGTGGACGATTCACCCAACCTAAGGTCATGGCTCCACACCAACTGATCGCATGAGAGTCGTTGGCGTGGAGTATCTCGATCGACCGCTCCTTGAATTCGCGTCGCAGTCGGAAAACTTCGGACGGCGACGGATGGCGACCCGAGATCAGTCGATAGGCTGATCCGCGCTCCTCAAGCCGACTATGCAACGCACTCCCGTGTAACGCGACCCAAAGTACATCGTGACCCATCGCTTCCAATTCGAATCCAAGCGAAACAAGAACCTGCTCGCCTCCACCCCAAACCCGTTGCGAGGAAACCAGTGCTACTCTTCGTTTCTCATCCATCGAAATACCACCTTTCGCTTAGCCGAAACCAACTTGCGAAGAATAGGCAATCTCGAAACCCTAAGTCCAGCCGGATTTTTGCGTGAAACTCCAACGTCGGCTGAAAGCCGGGTTCTAGATAACGAGTCATGCGCCGAACCTCGTAGAAAGTGACTACAATCGGCGAGGTAGCTCCAAAGCCTTTACCGCCGCATCCATGAATAACACCCCTGAAAACCTCCGTATGTATAAGCTGTACTCTACCTTCTCGAGTTTCGTTTTGATTACGGCGCTTTCGCTTTCACCGCAGGTGCATCATTCGGCGTTTGGACAAGCTCCGCCGGGATCGTTGACAGCCGATCAATTGATTGAACTCGATGAAGCTCGCGAGTACCAAAAGGTTGCGGTACTACTCAACGATAAGGGTCTTGCCGCCGATGCGCGGATGATAGCCGAACGTGGACTGTCCCGGCGTCGAAGAATACTGGGAGAATCAAGCGTTGACGTCGCCGATTCCATGTCCGACTTGGGGCTTATCTGCCGGGAACAAGCCGACTACAAAGCCGCCCGCAATTACTTGGAGAAAGCTCTCGAAATCAACAGACGCGTTCGTGGCCCGGAAGCCCAGGAGACCGCCACGGTACTTGAACGGCTGGGCGTACTGCTTGAAATGCAAGCGGACGTCCCCACCGCGCGCCTTTATACCGAGCAAGCCTTGAACATTCGGAAACGCGTCTTGGGAGAGAATCACACATCAACCGCGAATTCCCTAACGTATCTCGGCGAATTGATGAGGCTTCAGGGGGAGTTTGATGAAGCTCGATTCGTTTCCGAGCAAGCCCTCGCGCTTTGCAAAAAGATTCACGGTGATGATCATCGCGATACCGGTAAGGCTTACTCGGCGATGGGTGACTACTATTTTGTTCGCGGCGATATCGAGAACGCAAAGTCCAACTATGAACAGGCGCTGGCCATTCGCAAAAAGATGCTGGGCGATCAACATCCCGAAACAGCCGCATCGCTCATGCGCTGGGGGTTGATATTGGCTAACGACGGTAAGAACTCGGAAGCTCGCCGGTTTCTGGAAAAGGCTTTGGAGATCAATCGAACGATGCGAGGCGAAGAGCATCCCGAGACGGCGGCCATGATGAGTGCGCTAGGGCAATACTTTTTTGAATCAATCCGATTTCAAAGCCGCCATCCAGCAGTTTGAAAAGGTGCTATCGCTCTACAAGAAGCGATTGGGCGACAACCACCACGATACGGCACAGGTACTGTTGAACCTTGGTCAAGCTCTTTATCAGAACGGGGACTTTACCACTGCCTCTCAATTCACGGATCAGTCGCTCAAAATCCTGAAAAACACTTGGGGGACAAAACATCCCGACACGGCCAATGCCATGTACGTCATGGGAAATATTCTATTCTCTCAAGGAGAGCACGAGGCGGCTCGACGACAGTTTGAACTGGGATTGAATACGCTTGAGGATGTTTTTGGTAAAGAAAGTGATCATGCAGCGACCGGCTATTTCTACTTAGGCATGACGGGACGAGCCCAAAAAAACTATCGGATCGCTCGTGAAAACTATGAAAAGTCGTTGGCCATTTATGTGAAAAATCACGGCGACGATTTTGCGACATCGATCCTAACGCGTAGCGAACTGGGTAATGCGTTGTTTGAGATGGAGGAGTACGAAGACGCGAGAAAGCAATTCGAGCAAGTCTTGAATCTACGTCGCAAGGTTTCCGGACATGAGCACGCGGATACGGCAGAAGCGGCTAATATGTTGGGCGTTACGCTATACACGCAGTCGAACTTTGTTGCCGCTCGCAAGCATTACGACCAAGCGCTGGCGATACGAGTGAAGCTCTTCGGCGAAGAAGATCTTCGTACCGCCACCACCGAATACAACATAGGGCTTTTATTGCAAGCGGAAAAGAGAAGTCTTGAGGCTGGAGTTTTCTTTCGTAAGGCGCTCTCGACACGCAGTAAGCTTCTCGGCGAACAACACGAAGAAACCAGGTTGGTGTTAAGTGCGATGACTAAAGGGAAATCACTACCCGAGTTGGCATTCGCACCAAAGGTGGCTCCAGCGGTTACTCCGCCGGTCGCTCCACCCGTTACTCCGCCGGTTTCTCAGCCGTCTATCGCGAGTCCTCCCAAGTCGGTGCAGCCAACTAAAACTGCTTCGATGGCTGCCACGGACCTGATTACGCCTCAGGACATTGCCAAATTGTCTCCCTCGCAACTCGCCAAACTGCAAACCATCGTCCCGCAATTGGAAAAGTCGCTGTCACTCTTTCAGAAAGGACAATTGCGAGAGTTCCTGCCCTTAGTGGAGGTGTTGAGTGATGATCTATCTGAGGTTTTTGGGCCGGTTCACAAGATTACTGCGGTGGCACTCTATCTGAGGGGGGCTGCACACAACTCCCTTGCAGAGTACGAAGCTGCCTTGCCACTGCTCGAACAATCGCTGGCTCTTCAGTTGCAGCTTACGGGCGAACAAAATTTAGAAACCGCTAGAATTCTTCTAGTGTTGGCTGAACTGTATGAAGGCCGCGGGGAACTAGGCAAGGCGAGAAACTACGCCGACCGATCTGTTGCTGTTCGCAAACAATTACTCGGTGAAAACAACCAAGATACGGCCTTGGCGATTACACGGTTGGGATCGATTGCCGCTAGTGCCGGGGACTACGAGCAAGCGCGAGGGCACTATACGAAATCTCTCGCTATTCAGAAAAAGTCGTTCTCGGTCGAAGCGGCGGCTCCCGTAGAGGCGGTGACCGCTCTAACGACTGCGACAGCCGGTTTAGCCTATATCCAGCAACTCTCCGGCGAGTTTCTACAAGCACGCCAAAACTACGAAGCAGTGTTGGACATTCGTCGTAAAGTATTGGGCGAGCAACATCCTGATACAGCTTCATCCTACATACAAATGGGGATACTGCATTTCTCCCTGGGTGACATCCCGTTATCAAAGAAGTATTTGGAGCAAGCCCTCGATATTTTTAGGGCTTCGTTGGGAGAGAATCATCCTTTCGTGGCCGGCACCCGCGCGGGACTCGGCGAAATCTGCATCGCTCAAAAAGATTTTCGTACGGCTAAGACTTATTTGGAACAATCGCTCACCGGCCGCAAGCAAACGTATGGTGAAAATCATCCAGAGTACGCAGCGACATTGCTTAGTCTCGGAAATCTCGAGCAAGCGAATAGTGACTACAATGCTGCTCGCGACTACTTTGATCGTGCATCCGTGATTATCCGGGAGGCTTTAGGCAAAGATCATTTCTCCAACATTAACCCGGTGCATCGCATTTCCGAATTGCTCATATTGCAAGGTAAATTCGCAGAGGCACAACCGTTTGCCAAAGAAATGGTTCGACTAGTAAAGAATTCAGTTGCGAAAGACAGTTTCGATATGGCCAGTGCCCATCGCAGTTTGAGCGAAGTGCTTGCCGGCTTAAACGATTGGACCGAAGCTACGAGCGAAATGGATACTGCCCGGCGATTGGTTCGCAAAGCTGCAGCGGAAATACTCCCGGGGCTATCCGAACGTGAACTGTTGCAATGCCTGCGCACCGCCGACGAGGACTTTTGGCACTCGGCGCTTTCAATGGGTATTGCTCGCGAAAAGGATCAGGCGGTCGTCGATTTGACCGCCGCCTGGCTGGTGAACGGCAAAGGAATCGCTCAAGAGTCGCTTGCGCAGCAACAAGCTATACGACTAGCCAAGAAAGAAGGGACGGACGCGAAGGTAGCAGCGAACTCAGGGAAATGGGTCGAACTCGAATCGGTTCGCAAGGCTCTCCCAAGCGATACGATACTCTTCGATATCGCTAGGATTCGAGTTCGGAATTTTGCATCGACAACGGTCGACGATCAATGGGGTGAACCGCATTACCTTGCCTGGGTGGTACCTCCATTTGGAGAAAGCTCCGTGCGTATCGTCGATCTAGGCGATGCGGAAAGCATCGATACTCTGGCGGCCGAATTCAACATCGCAATGAAGGCATCCATGAGTGGCGGTAAAATCAAGGGCACAATTGAAGAGCTTGGAGATATCGAAGCCGCCAAATTGATAGAAAAGCCTTTGCAAGCCCTGGCGAGTCGACTACTTGAACCGCTGCGATCGGACTTGGTGAATTCTAAAAAGGTGGTGCTCAGTCCGGATGCTTCGCTGTGGCTGGTTCCCTGGGCGAGTCTACCTATATCCGAAGATAAATATCTGATTGAAGATTACTCGCTGCAGTTGGTCGTTAGCAGCCGCGATCTTGTACGATCAAAACCGGGAAACGAAAAGCTCAACCCACCGATCATCATGGCTGACCCGGGGTTCGATCTCGACAGCAGACAAGTGCAAGCCGCAACGAAAGCCGTTCTGCGTGCCGGTTACCAACCGATCCCATCGGGTAGTTTGAGGTCGGCAACCCTATCGGGCGAGTTACCCAAGGTCAATCGATTACCCAACACGGCGATCGAAGCAAAAGTGATTCTTCCCAATTTGGAACAAATCACGAAGGAAAAACCACTGGTTTACACAGGTGAATTCGCCTTGGAGGGAGTCTTCAAAAAAGTCAAGCAACCGAGAATGATGGTCCTTAGTACACACGGCGTGTTCCTGCCGAAAAAACAGAAGCAAAGCCTACCCGGGAACTCGTTCATATCAATTTCGAAACCCACCGAAAACGCGTTGGTCGGACCAACCGAGAATCCTCTCCTTCGATGCGGATTGCTATTGGCCGGCTGCAATCAGCGTCCTTTGAGCGAAACCGACGACGACGGCATACTCACAGGAGATGAGATCATGGCAAGCAATCTTCGTGGAACGGAGATGGTAGTGCTAAGCGCTTGTGAGACAGGCGTCGGCGAAGTGCGAAACGGCGACGGTGTTGCCGGACTTCGTCAAGCTTTCCAATTGGCCGGTGCGAAGTCGGTCGTAGCCACTCTCTGGATGATCGACGATCGCGAGTCGGCCCTATTCATGCGAGACTTCTTCGAACATCTCGGCGCGGGTGAGGATCCCGCCATCGCTATGCGCAACGCTCAGTTGGAACGCATCGAAGCTCGACGCAATCGCTACGGAGCGGCCCATCCATTCTACTGGGCCGCCTGGACATTGACCGGCGGCGCTTACTGAGGATTGTTTGTTGATAATGACGACAATAAGTTGCGTTGGATCGTAACTCAGGCAATCTCGTGGCTTGCCTCTCTATTTGATCCTGCCTTCATGATTCACTTCGCGAGTCTCCGGCGTCGGAACCGCAAGTTAAGCTTCCGACTGGTAACGAACGATAGTTCAAATCCGCCGTAAAGTCTCCGGCTTTCGCGATGTACGCAAATATGAAGATTTTGATATCAACTTCAATTCTTCGGTATCAATGACTATTCTCACCGTTTACGAATCCAAAAACGGGATTCATCGCCGGTATTGAGCCATAGATTAGAGGAGACGACACTTGATGAAGTCGCGAAACTTGTATTCTTACTTCGATCAGGATCTTCATTTAGGACGACGAGCCTTTCTTCGACACGGCACACTCGTTTTGGCGGCTGCTTCCTTTAATTCGAAGAAAGGGCTCGCCGCCGATAATGCTCCGCCAATACGGATCGGCTTGGTCACCGACTTGCATTATGCCGATAAAGATGCGTCCGGTACTCGGAATTATCGCGAGACATTGGGTAAGCTTGCAGAGGCGGCGAAGGAATTTGAGCGGTCCAAACCGGCTTTTGTCGTTGAGCTGGGAGACTTTATTGATGCAGCGGATTCAGTGGAGGTCGAGCAAAGTTATCTTAAGACGATCAATCGAGAGTTCTCGAAGATTTGCAAGGAGCGACATTACGTTTTAGGCAATCACTGCGTCGACACGCTGAAGAAGGAAGAGTTCCTCGGAGGTGTTGAACAAATCACGTCTTACTACTCTTTCGACCGGGGCGGCATTCATTTCATCGTTTTGGATTCGTGTTTCCGAAGTGACGGCCGGCCGTATGGTCGAAAGAACTTCCAGTGGAACGATGCCAACATTCCCCCCGTCGAACTCGAATGGCTCCAAGACGATTTGAAGGCCAACGACAAGCCGGTCATCGTCTTTGCCCATCAACGATTGGATGTCGTCAACAACCACGGGGTGAAGAACAACGCCGATGTTCGAGCAATTCTGGAATCATCCGCTAAGGTCCTCGCGGTGTTTCAGGGGCACAGCCATCAAAATGACCTAAAGGAGATCGGCGGCATCCACTATTGTACGCTGCACGCGATGGTGGAAGGCTCCGGGGCGGAAAACAACGGCTACTCCTTCATGGACATCGAGCCGGACGGCACGATTCGCTTGACCGGATTCCGCAATCAGAAAAGCCGTCTTTGGAACGAGCATGGATAAGTAGCGATATCGCCTTGCTCGATGTCGTTGGTGAGTTCGCGAAATGCGGTGATACGCCGCCCGCAAATTGTAAGCTTACCAAGATGCAGATTCGGCAAATTTGTGGAGCGTTGTCTTTACTTCAACCCACCTTCAGGCAGTTCGTCGATGGGCAAGAGGACCGATACACTCGACGTTCCCGAGTTCATGAAATAGAACCAATTCCGCTCATTATCCCAATCGACGGCGATGCGCGTGGTGGTTGGACCGATGGGTAGCTTTGCGACCGTTGCAACGAAATCGCCGGTGTGGTTGAATCGCTTCATCATGCCGGTACCGATTTCACCGGTAAGGACTTGATTGATCGAAGTCGGTCGGACGGCGATTGGGTTGCAATCACCGAAGAATCCCGATTCCTCGGTTGACTGCTTGCCGAATCGTGTGAGTCTTTTTCCGTCTCGATCATAGACTCCAATCTCGCCGCGAGTAGCTTCCGCCACCAATAAATTGTCACCGTCGGATTGGATATCGAGTTGCTGATTGCAGCTCGCAATGCCGCTGATGATCTCTGCTTCGACGGAGAGATCTCGGCTGAGTCGCCACACACCGTAGCGACCTTCGTTCGACTGGGGGTAAGCCACAAAAACAAAGTCTTCCATCGCCGCGATCGATGGACGCCCATTTCGAACAAACTCGGCTTGTTCCTTTTTCTCGTCGAATAGGCGAATCGTATTTATTTCAGCTTCAATACTTCCGCTCACCGAGATCCGATAGACTTTCTCACCGGTGGCGACGTACAGCCAACTCCTGGGCGAAAAATTTATGGCTTCCGGGACAAAAGGAATGGCGATGGAATCGAAGAGGAGGCCGTTCGGCTCGTAGATTACCATCCGACCGGTATCCGCCCCACCGTTTTCTCCCGGGACGCGGCAGCCGATCCAGAGCAGTCCACGGTCTCCCAAGGCGAACGATTCGATTTTTAGCGGCTTCTCATCCAACTTCGGCTCGATGGTATACGCGACGCCGTGAGTTGGTTCATCGGCGTGGAGTAGACGAGGGGTTAAAGAGAGGGCGATTGCGATGCCGAATGCAGCCTGAAAGCCGCATCGCGTTCTCAGCATACAAAGAAACGATCGATTCATTTTACGATTTCGATTTCAAACAGCTTAGGCCAATATTTACCGGTGACGAGAAACCGCTTTGTCGGCACCTCATAAGCAATCCCATTGAGAACGCGTTCGTGCTCTTGCGGCGATCGAGGATACAGGCCGTTCAAATTGATCCAACCGAGGAGGCGACCGTCGTCGGGCGAGAGTCGGGCAATCCGATCTTCTTGCCAAACGTTGGCCCATATCTCCCCTTCAACATACTCCAACTCGTTCAGGTAGTTGATCTTTTGCTTGCCGAAGTGAGCCGAGATTTTTCTGCCGACTTGAAATGTATTCGGGTCGACGAAACGCAAGATGGAGGTCCCATCGCTCATGATGAGCTGCTTGCCGTTGTGAGTCAGCCCCCAGCCTTCCCCGGCATAGTCGAAGGTCTTCTTCAGTTCGAAGGTCGCGACGTCGTAAACCAAGCAGACGCGATTTTGCCAAGTAAGCTGATAGAGCTTGTCTTGAAAGATCACGATCCCTTCGCCGAAAAACCGTTGCTGCAACGGAACTTGTTGTTCGACTTGCCCCGTCTTCCAGTCGACGCGACGCAAGGTTGATTCGCCATAGCGACCGGTTCCTTCGTACAGCTTTCCATCATGAAAGGCCAACCCTTGTGTAAACGCCGATTCGTCGTGCGGGTATTCTCCGATGATTCGATAAGTCCATTCATCGAGCTTACTGGGCTTGAGCTGGGCACAAGCCGAGATGCCGGTCAGCCAGATTAGGCCAGCGATTAAGGATAAACTTCGGAGGTCGAACGAAGTAACAATTTTCATCGATCGGAGTCGGTTGATTGCTGAGTTCGCGGCGTAAGGATAATGCGATCGTTTTCAATCGTTAGGCTTTCAAACCGCCGGAGTATCTTGGCGTTTTCCGGGTCCTTGTAGGCGTCTTTCGCCAAATTCTCTTGGCGTAGTGGTTCGAGAACCATTTCCGGCAGGCGTTCCCCGTTCACTTCGGCATCGGCGATTGTCACGATCAGAACACCATTTTCCATGGAGACGTTGGCAGAAACCGATCCGTTGAAATACCGCCCCTTGCCACCCGGCACCATGTCGGCGGGAAAACTAACATCGGCGGAGACCTTTCCCTCGTTGATTCTGACGAAAACGCGTCCCTTAAGATTCTCGTCCTGGCCAATCAATCCGTTGATTTCGTCGGCGGTGAGGATCAACTTGTCGGGGGTCTTTTGTTCTTGAATCGACTTCTGAAACGATTCGAATCGCCCGGACAAATCTTGCAACTCTTTTTCGGTGTATTCAATCTTGGGAAGTTCGCGCGGAGCTTCAGCGGTGTACTTAACGAGTTGCCCTTTCGCGTAGTAGTAAATCCCTATCCCACCCCCTACCACGAGCAAGAATCCCAGTCCCAAAACACCTAAGCAACCACCAAGGAGGCAGCCCCACGGAAAACCCTTCGACTTCTTGACGGGAAAATGATCGGTGGTGTTTGGTATGTCCATGGAAATCATGATACCCGTAAACGATGTTGCCGACGAGAAGACCTCCATGATGGGTGGTTGGACTCTGGCTCTATGATTCCGCAATGCGTCCGTAGAGACTTGGGCGGCGATCGTTCCAACGGTCGATAATGTGTTTCCCGGGGACTCGGACAAGCCGCTTCTCGCGTGCACGAGCCGTGTCGATTTCGCCGATGATGATCGACTCTTCGTTGTCACCGGCCTCAACAACCGTATTGCCGTTGGTATCGCAGATTCGGCTCTGACCGATAAACCGAAAACCCCGTTCAACGCCGACGCGGTTGACCGACATAAAGTAAACGTTGTTCTCCAAAGCTCGGGCATTGGGGATGTATCGAGCAAACGTATCGGCTCCGGGAGGCCAGTTGGTCGGCAAGATAAGTAAATCGGCTCCTTCCAGCGACAGAATTCGGCTCGGCTCGGGAAAAACGCCGTCGTAACAAATCTGCAATCCGATGCGCATATTGCTTGTCTCACAGATTGAATAGAGAGCACTCCCCCCAGTGGTGAAGCGATCGACGCCGAGATACGGCAAATGGACTTTACGGTAAACGGAAACGATTCCAGTCGGTCCCACGAGGACGCAGCTGTTGAATAGTTGATTCATATCGCTTCGTTCCAACATCCCGAAGGCGACCGACTTTTGATGCACGCGACACCAGTCGGCGATTGTCGAAGTCGCCGGACCGGGGATCGATTGAGCGTGCGGCCAAGCTTCCTCAAGGCTTTCGAAGCAATAACCCGACAACATGCACTCGGGAAAAACAATCAGCTCGACTGCCGTCAGTCGTTCGTCGCTCAGCCAACGGAGCATGATTTGCAAGTTGGCCTCGACGTCGCCGATACGAACGTCGGTTTGGATACCAGCGATACGATGTTTGGTGGAAGAATTCATAACTAGTAGTACATCTGCGTAACCGGTTTGATGATCAGCTCAGGGACGTGGGCTTGGGCGGGCAAGCTTGCCAAGGCAATAATCATGGCGGCGACGTCTTTGGGCTGAAGAATCGTGGCCTTGTGTTCTTCCGAAACCGCGACCGGTCGCTGATCGAGGAGCGGTGTGTTGACTTCTCCGGGGTAAACATTGGTGATGCGTACACCGTCATGGCCGACTTCATTGGAGACGCATGTTCCCATCGCCGTCATGGCAAACTTGCTGGCACAGTAAGCGACGCCACCAAGCGAGATGGCTCGTTTGCCGGCAATGCTGGAGATATTAATAATTAGGCCCGCTTTCTTCGTCCGCATCTTCGGTAGGACGGCATGAAGGCAGTTGTAAGCCCCGGTAGCGTTGATGGCGAGGACTTTGTCCCAGTCTTCCGGCAGCATGTCGGCGATCGTTCGATTGCGGATGTTGATCCCGGCCGCTTGGACCCAAAATCTCCGTTTCGCCGATCGTCGATTCCGACCAAGCGAAAAAGTCGTTGACTTGCTTCCGATCCGAAACATCGATACTGCCGCCGAAAAGATTACTCGGCGAACCGAGCGACCGGATCGCGCTTTGGACGGTATCGAGACGTCGGCCACCGATGGCGACTTTGGCCCCAGCCTCGACGAAGGCTGTGGCTATTCCCAGTCCAATTCCCGTCGCGCCGCCCGTAACAACGACGGATTTATTCTTCAAAGACACTTATGACTACTCCCAAGGTTGCTGACTGAAGGAATGAAGTCGAACATTGTAACCGGGTTCGCCTTGGTAGCCGAGCTACTTGAAAAATGGAGTGATTACGGCAGTCGCGACGCCGACTGAAGGATAGGCAAGACGCCTATTCCGCTCTGGGTTGAGATCGTTGGCCGTGCTTTCGCGGGAGGCGGATTGAATCTAAACTGACCAACGTCGAATCCGGTTCGGAAGAAGAAATTCACACTACAGATATAGGTGACGAAGATGTTTGGTTTACGTTCAATCGTTTTGGCTCTGATCGGAATCGTAGGCACATCGCTTCACGCCGACGAAGGCTTCAAGGAAATCTTTAATGGAAAGAGTCTTGAAGGTTGGAAGGGAAATGAGAAGCTTTGGTCGGTCGAAGAAGGTTGCATCACTGGTCGGACGACGGCCGACAACCCATTGACCTTCAACACTTTTCTCATTTGGGATGCCGGTATGGTCAAGAATTTCGAACTGGAGTTTGACTATAAGATCGGCAGCCAAGGGAACTCGGGCGCTCAATATCGTAGCTCGATTCGCGACGCCGAAAAATTTATTGTCGGTGGTTATCAAGCGGACATTGATGCAACGCTAAAGTTTGCCGGCATCAACTATGAAGAGAAAGGACGAGGCATTCTCGCGCAGCGCGGACAACGCGTCGTCATCGACAAAGCCGGAACCAAAACGTCCGACACGTTTGGTGATGGAGTAGAACTCGGCAAAGTCGTCAAAGCAGGCGAATGGAATCACTATCGCATCGTGGCCGACGGTAGCAAGCTTAGCCATTCGATCAACGGAACGCTTATGTCGGAAGTCGTCGATTCGCAAGAAGGAAAGGCCGCTGCCGAAGGAATCTTAGCCTTCCAAATTCACGTTGGACCACCAATGGTCATTCAGTTTAAAAACGTCCGCCTGAAGGAACTCACCGGCAAGTAAACCGAACACAGTTACGCCGCTTTTCGTTTTTTGCGTGTCGAGCTCTTCTGCTCTACGGCCTGGTACAAGCGAGTGTTGCCTCGTTTACCGACTTCCGTCACGGCACCGCAGCGCGATAGAACGTAGGCGACTTGCTGAGCAAACCAACGCGGCTTCTCTATCCAAGCCGCAAGGCTCGCCGTATCAAACGTAATCTCGTCGGGGACGTCGGCCAGCGAAAGCAAATCGCGATGCGTCGTTAGCCACAAACTCTCCCGATCGTTAGGACTTTCTGCTCGAGCGTCTTGTACGGCTTCGACCGCCGCCGGCGCTTGGCGCGTGGAATGCGAGTTTCTTCGACGTCGACGAGTGGGACTTCGAGTACCAGATTCTTGTGGGGAAAGACGCGAGTGAAGTGGAGTAGCTCGGCAAAGATGTCTTGATGAGTTCCGCGTTTCGGGCTTCGACGACGTCGCTGGACCCTTTCGCCCGACTCGTCGAGCGTCACGATCCATTTATTGGCGACAATCGGCTTCACCAGCCGAACGCGATGCTTCATCGACAAGAGGTCGGCGATTTTATCGCGAATAGCCGACAAACCGGCGTGCTGGACTTCAACCAATCGCCCGTGATTGTCGACCGCGTCGATACGATAACTCCCAACTCGAATCTCCGTTTGTGACGGGTCGAAGGCGTAGTGGGCTTTAAGAGTTCGATGAAGTTCGGTTTTCCAAGTTCGACCATTATGTTTTCTTGATCCCAAAGTCTTCTATCGTCAACAGGGTTGTCAGCTCAAGCCCGGCTGCTTCGAAAGCTTGGCGGCCTCCTTCCAAACGATCGACGACCGCCATCACCCCAAGCACTTCCAATCCGAATGCCCGAACCGCTTCGACGGCTTGAATGGCACTTCCACCGCTCGTGACAACATCTTCGACGACGATACACTTCATTCCCGGTGACACCGGGCCTTCGACCAACCGTCCCATCCCGTGTTGTTTGGCTTCTTTGCGAACCATGAAGCCTCGAATGGGCAGCCCAGATTGTCCAGCCAGCAACACAACGCCCGCCGTAATTGGATCAGCCCCAATCGCCATCCCACCGACGCAGTTCGGCATCGAATCGCCGTGACGAGCCTGAATCGCTTCCAGTAAGCCCGCGGAAATTTGCTGAATTCCGTCTGGATGAAGCGTCACTTGCCGGCAATCGAGATAGTAAGAGGCCTTCTTCCCGCTAGCCAAGGTAAAATCACCGAAGCGAAGGGCATGTTCACGAATGATGTCAATCAATTTCGACTTCGAATAGCTCATCCAATAACCAATCTAAAGCAAGCAAAACGGAAAGCCTCGAATGGTAGGGAAATCATTCGGGCTTGTCCATCTTCGATCGGGTTCGTCTTGAGGCGGAATTGCGGGCTTTCTATACTTCGCGCGGCCTTGTGAAGGAGCGAACCGCGCTGAAGGTATGTCTTGAAATCTGAAGAGTTTACGAACATCCGTCCTCGTCGCAGCAACCGACGAGTTGATCGAGCGTTTCCGATGGTGATCCACCGCCATCGGAAACGCTCCCGGGCATTTCGTAGCTCGATGCTCTGGCGATGGGCCGCGTTTCTGGTTGTTGGATGGTTCGGCTTGATCGGTTGTACGACGTTCTTTGCTCGTGCTTTCGCTGCCGACATTCTCTTTCCGATCGTCGAACCTCGCTTACCGATCTTCGTCCGTGCCGACCAAGGGACGAAGACCATGCGCGGTGCTTATGAAGTCTATGAACTCACCGGTAACTGCCGGATCGAACAAGGAAGCTTCTCGGCCCAAGGTCGCGTTATGCAACTCTGGATCGATCACTTCGTAGACAACGCCGAAGAGTCGAACTCCGATTCGGAACCGGGCAATGATCGAGCGCGATGGATGTACAAAGCCATCATCCGCGTCGACGGCGAAGTCAAAGCCGAATGGCTCGACGAGCAGCGACTCGAAGACGAAACATGGATGGGCCGCCTCTATAGTCATCGCCAGCCAAAGATCGACGTTGCGAAACTCGATCAACTTACTCAGCCTCCCCTCGCCGCGTCTTCGAAGAATGCGAATCAAATTTCTCCCCTCGCCCCGTCTTCGGGGAGAGGGGTCGGGGGTGAGGGGTCTTTCGGAACTTCAAACCCTCGCACCACCTCAACACCCGTCCAGCAAGCCGCCTTCATCGCCGACAACAGTCGTGTCGAGCCGGCTCAATTCGAACAACTTCCGTCCGGCCAAGCACCATTTAACATCCCACCTCCCGAAGAGATTCGTCCACAAGAGATTCCTGCACCGCTTCAAAGCAATATGCGTGAAGGAAGCCTTATCGATCCTTCGGGTAGCAATCCACTCGGTGGAATGGTCCTCGACGGCGACTACGCCGATAATCTGCCGTTGAAGGAAACGACCTCCTTACAACCACCGACCGACGCGATCAATCAGTTCGTTCCTCCCGGTACACCTGGAACTCCGGCGCAAGGATTTGTTGATCCGGCCTTCACGACCCGCGTCGGTGCTCAAAGCTTCGAGTTCAGCGGTCGAGGTGGGATCGATCCGCAGTTGCAAACCATCTCGCGGCCCGAACGAGGCGACTCCATCGTCGCCATTTCCAGGGGGATCCGACTCAAGTTCGCCGGTGCGACGGTGATGACCGGCACCGGGCCGATGGAATTGGGGACCGTTCTTCTCGAAGCCGACCGCGCCCTGATCTGGACCGCCGATTTTCGTCGCTTAACCTCCGGTAACATCGAAGGCCTGCCGGTCGAAGTTTATCTCGAAGGAAACGTCGTTTTCCAGCAAGGTCCAAGAACCATCTACGCCGATCGGATGTACTACAACGCACAATCCGAAGCGGGCATGGTACTGGGTGCCGAGATATTGACCCCCGCTCCACAATTTGAAGGGATCGTTCGACTCAAGGCCGACGTCGTTGAACAACGATCGCGTCAAAGCTTCTTGGCCTACAACGCCGCCATGACCAGTAGTCGCCTCGGTGTCCCGCGATACTGGTTGCAAGCCGATCGACTCAGCCTCGAAGACCCGCGTCCCCCGATAGATCAGATGCAAGCTTCTTCAATCGTCCGAACCGGAACGACCAATATGGAAGCAACGGCACGGAACAACTTCGTCTATCTCGGCGGTCTCCCGGTTTTTTACTGGCCGGTCATGACCAGCAATATCGACGCTCCCAATTTTTATCTTCGCAGTGCGAAAGTAAAGAACGATACAATCTTCGGTCAACAAGTCTTCCTCGACTGGGACTTGTACCAACTCCTCGGTCTTGACGGCCCCGATGGAACCGATTGGCGATTGTCGACCGATTATCTCTCCGAACGCGGCTTCGCTCTCGGTACAACTTACCGTTACAACGTCCCCAACACGTTCCTCCCCGGACCGGCCACCGGATTCTTCGATGCTTGGGGACTCAATGATCGTGGCCTCGACATTCTCGGAAGCGATCGATTCAATCTCAATCCGGAGACCGACACACGCGGTCGAGTTACTTTACGACATCGACAGTACTTGAACCGCGATCTCGAACTCTGGGCCGAAGTCGGCTACATCAGCGATCGCAACTTTCTCGAGCAATACTTTGAGCGTGAATGGGACGAGCAAAAGGATGCGACGACATCGCTTCGACTGCGTCGATATGCCGACAATCGAATGCTCGATATAGTCGGTCAGCCTCGAGTCAATCGTTTCTTCACCGAAACGGAATGGCTTCCCAAGATCGATCACTACATTCTCGGCCAGTCGATCTTTGATCGGCTCACTTGGTATACGCACAGTCACGTCGCCTATGCACATCAGCGAATCGCTACCACGCCGACCAACGCCGCCGATGCCGCAAAGTTTCAGCTTCAACCATGGGAAGTCGATGCCGAAGGAATCCGCGCAGGGACACGCCAAGAATTGGCCCCTGCCGATCAACGCCGGGCCGTTCAAACTCGTTCCCTATGTCAACGGCGAAGTGATGACCTGGGGTGAAGACGTGACCGGCAATTCACTGACAAGACTAACCGGACAAACCGGCGTAAGAGCTACCTTGCCGATGTGGCGACCCTTTCCCGAAACCCAGAGTCGTTTATTCAACGTCAACGGGATTGCCCACAAAATCAATTGGAATACCGAGTTCTTCTACGCCGATACCAACCGTAACTTGAATCAAATTCCCCTGTTTGATCCCCTCGACGACAACTCACAGGAGCATTTCCGCCGTCGTTTGATCTTCAACACCTTCGGCGGCGTCTTGCCCGAGAAATTCGATCCCCGCTCGTATGCTATTCGACAAGGACTTCAGCGTTACGTCACGGCTGCTTCCGCCGAAGTTGTCGAAGATCAGATGCAGTTTCGTGTAGGTCTCGATCAGCGATGGCAAACCAAGCGAGGATTGGCCGGCAAGGAACGGATCGCCGATCTTGTCGAATTCGATGTCGACGCAATTTTGTTCCCCAAGCAAGACCGTGACAACTTCGGCCAAACGGTCGGCGCCATCAATTACGATATGCGAGTTCATATCGGTGATCGTTATACATTCTTGAGCGACGGCTACTTCGACGTCTTTGATAAAGGTCTGTCGGTCATCAGCGGCGGGATGTTGTTGACTCGACCCGGGCGTGGCGATTACTACTTCGGATTGACGTCGCTCCGGGGTCCGATTCATTCGCTTGTTGCCAACAGCAGTATCAACTATCGAATGAACGAAAAGTGGATCATCAACGGTGGTAGTACGTTCGATTTGGGCGAAGTCGGCAATGTCGGTCAATCGTTCTCGTTGATTCGAGTCGGTGAATCCTTCTTGACGCAAGTCGGCGTCAATATCGATGTTGGTCGAGACAACAGTTCCTTCTTCTTCAACATCGAGCCGCGCTTCTTCCCCTTCCGAGGAGTTGGCTCCGTGGGCGGCCAAGCGATTCCCCCGGCCGGTCTTTACGGCCTGGAATAGCCGGGCATTCCTCCATCCATCATTTTAATCTTCTCGTTTCTATCTGCCGTTATCGGTGGTAGATAACGCCGTAGGGCTCGACAAAAAAGCCACCGTCCTAGCGATGATTTCCGAGGTAGTGGGTTCGATCGGTAAATCAACTTCACGCCAGTTGTGCCCGGCGTTCTTAATAATCATGATTTCGACGGGAGCCTTTTTCGCATCGGCGTTTTCTTTCATATAGTAGGCGTGCTTGACAGGGATGGTCGTGTCCTTGTCCCCCTGAATCAGCAACAGCGGTGGGCTGTTTTCGCGCAGATATTGGACGGGACTCATCTCGCGATAAAGTTTCAGCCTGTCGTTCGGATCGGAATCCGGCCTTAAGATGCGAGAGCCAAAACGATCGCGGAAGTCGGGGCTATCGTCGTAATTGAAAAGCTCGGACTTCTCAAAATCGCAAGGTCCATACCACGAAACGCCGGCAAGCATTCGATAGTCGGCGTCGGCCAACGTCGGCTCACCACTAAGACTCTCGGGCAAGGATAGTAACAACATTTGCGCAATCTGACCTCCGGCGGAATCGCCATGAACGAAGAACCGCAAAGGATCAAGTCCGAGGCGATCACTGTTTTTTGCCAAGTACCTTACGGCATCTTTGGCGTCGATCACGCAGTCTCGTATCGTCACCGCTCCGTCTTTGCGATAGAGACGATAGTTTATCGAAGCGACGGCCATTCCTTTTGCGAGTAGCGCCCGATAGACCTCCTGAAAATGCGCGGAAGCGATCCCTTGCTTGCTTCCCGTTGTCCAACCACCGCCGTGTGTATAGATGACGACCGGATGCTTGCCATGCGGCTTGCTCTTCGGGTAGTAGAGGTCGAGATAGAGATCTTCCTCCGCTGTTTTCTTGTAGAGTACGTTTCGCTTCTGCTCGCCCGCGCTGGAGAGATAAGGTACGGTGGTCTTTTTCAGCTCCTCCAGGCTCAATGTATCGTCATGATCAACGTCGAGTTTTGCGAGAGTCGGCCAGAGCTTGTCGGCCTCGGATCTTTCGATCGATCCATTGGCGTTGCTATCACTTCGAAGCAAAATTCGCTTGGCGTAAACCTGCGCGTACAGACCACCGGAAAGGTCTTCGGCACGAACCGTACGCGGTACGAGCAGCATCGGCAGGAGACTAAGGATGAGGAAGAATTGCGTCGGATTGGCGATATTCATTGATGGAGGATGCCATGGGCTTTGAGAAAATCCAGCGATTGCTTGATCGTCAGGTTAAAAATTGCATCGCCGTTGGATTTGCGAAAGAATGATCCGTTGAAGAAGCCGTGATCTTGACCCTCGAAAGGTACCAGTACACATATATTCCCTTCTTCTTTCATGAGGCGAGCGAAACGCTCGGCGTTTTCAAACGGTACTGTCCTATCCACAGTGCCGTGAAATACGATCGTCGGCACAATGCCTTTACGCACATGATGACACGGCGAAAGGGATGTCAGCCGATCCGGCTTAAAATTCTTGGCACCGTAACCCCTTTCAGTCGTATCAAGGACGGGGTTGAAAAGAATCATCGCATTCGGAACGGAAGCAACATCGTGATTCTCACCGACCTCACCTGTTCCTTCGATTACACCCGTGCAAGCCGCCACATGACCTCCCGCCGAGCCACCGGCCGCGACGATGCGGTTTGGGTCGACACCCAATTCGGGCGCATGTTCGCGCACCCAGCGGATCGCCGATTTTCCGTCTTCAACGGACTCGAAGGGGGTTGTTTTGTTTCGGCTCTTCACGCGATAGTCTGCCGATATTCCCACAATTCCTTGATCCGCCATGGCTTGGGCGTGCTGATAAAACTGCTTCGTTTCGCCGCCGGTCCAGCCACCTCCGAAAAAGAAGACGATGGCCGGCCGATGATCGGTAGGCTTCAAATCTTCCGGCTCAAAGATATCCATCTTCAAGTCGGTACCATCTATCGATTTGTAAATCACCGACCGACTCGGTATGAATTCGGCCGCCTGTGAAACCAGCGCTCCGATCGTTAAGAGAAAGCCGACGAACAAGACCGGAGGGCGAGTCATGCTAATAAGTTGTTGATGGAAAGGAGAAATGCGGCTACTACACCCGTCCGTAAAGAGGGCCGAAGTTTTCGCAAGCTCGGAAGTCGGCCGATTCCAAGTTCTCGGTGCCGAAAGCGTTCCAAGCGCTCGGACGAAATACTCGAGCTTCAGCGACGTTGTGCATATAAACCGGAATACGAAGGATCGATGCAAGTGTGATAAACAAATGTCCGACATGGCCGGCCGTCATTACGCAATGGTTGGCTCCCCAATGATTCATGACTTCATAAGTCGAGGTAAACGCTCCTTTGCCGGTCAACTTTGGTGCGAACCAAGTCGTCGGCCATGTTGGGTTGGTACGCTGATCTAAAATGTCGTGAACGCGATTTGGTAACTCGACGGTAAAGCCTTCCGCAATTTGCAACGCTGGTCCCAGACCGGATACTAAATTGATACGCGTCATGGTTGCGGGCATTCCACCGCGCGTTCGATAGCGTGTACTCAAGCCGCCCCCTGGAAAGTACTCGGTGATTGACGGATGCCAAGTGGTTGCTTTGAGGCATTTTGGACTTCCTCATCGGTGATTTCCCAAAACGGCTTCATCGTTGGCTTGCCGTCGGAACCGGTTTGTTGACCCGTACCATCCAACGTCGCCGGACCGGAATTAATTAGGTGAAGCAAACCATTCGAGGCATCGCCGTCAAGCTTATATCCCTCGCAGGCCGAGGCCACCGCATCGGGACTCCAATAGGTCCGCAAATCGGCGAAAATCTGAGCGGTGTTGGTCAGCAGATAGCCGAATAACATCGTCGCGGCGTTGAGAGCATCGTTTTCGGTAGCGACTATGTAAGGAGCTCGCTTACCGTTCCAGTCGAACGATGTGTTGAGAATGGCTTCGAGGAAATCGCCGTTTGGAAAGTGGTCGGTCCATTGACGCTGGCCTTGGAAGCCGGAAGCAATCGCTTGGTGACCTTGACTCTGCTCCTTGAATCCCATCTCGGAGAGTTTCGGATTGCCCACCATCAAGTCACGCGCGATCAGCGTCATCTTTACCGAATCGGACCATTCGCTGTCGAGCTGCGCTCGCGAGCGTTTGCCGGCTTCGCCATTGTAGTCATCCCCTTCCGGACAATTTTCCTTGACCCAGGCAAGCCCCTTCTCATATTCGTCTTGATCGAATTGACCTTTCTTCATGCGCCCGATGAACTCGCTCATATCGATATCTTCGACTCGCATTCCGAGCCATTTTTCCCAGAATGCATAGTCGACCATCGAACCGGCGATTCCCATCGAAGTCCCACCCATCGAGAGATAGGATTTGCCTCGCATCAGCGCGACCGCTAAGCCACATCGTGCAAAGTCGAGAATCTTGGCTTGAACATCCGCCGGCATATTCGTATCGCCTGCGTCTTGAACATCGCGTCCATAGATGCCGAAGGCCGGAATTCCTTTTTGAGTATGCCCGGCAAGGACGGCCGCGAGGTAGACTGCTCCCGGCCGAGCCGTTCCGTTAAACCCGAAGACGGCTTTGGGACGCAATGGATCCATGTCCATCGTCTCCGATCCGTAACACCAGCAGGGAGTAACGGTCAGAGAAACTCCGACGTTGAGCTTGCGGAATCGGTCATCGCAGGCAGCCGCTTCGCTAACGCCACCGATGCAAGTCTCCGCAATGACACATTCGACGGGTTGTCCATTGGGATAGCGAACATTGCCGGAGATAAGCTCAGCGACTCGCTTTGCGAGGTTCATCGTTTGGTCTTCAAGCGACTCACA